>JAFEMH010006450.1:0-123122 GCA_022495995.1 Adenophora triphylla var. japonica
TTGTATTATCATTATACTCGAAAATCAGAAAGACATTGAACAAAGACAAGTTGTGAGGACCATGACTTGTGTTCAATATAACACATCGCGAGACAAAGGGAGAAATGGAAGTGTACCATTGGAAGCGTGAACTCTTACGTTACATTATTTGGGGTAGACATAATGGCTTGCTAGGGAGTCCGCTTATGTCTTATGAGGGTCGATATGATCGAAATGCATTGCCAGCGTAATGTAATCCTATTGAGTCACCTTACACAACTTGAATGAATTGATTAAACCATTGGAAGAATGATTGAGAAACTCCTCGCTGGCCTTGTTAGGCCGTGCGGACACAACCGAGGCCATGTCTTTGTCCATTGTGGTCGTAAGACGACTGACAAGCCACTGAGGCGGTTTGAAAGAATCCTTTCCTAATTTGATTAGGATTCATATTCTATACTAATGTAGTATAAATATGACATTCACGATACATCAACCCTAAACGGCTAGCCAAAATTCTCAATAGAAATTCACAAACATATTCTCAATATTATTCCACGAGGTTTATAGGATCTAGCAATCTTCAAAGAAATTGTTCTTGTGGATTCATTCGAAAGGTGTGGATACCGAAAGAGGGTCTTCGCTCGATTCATACGATCAGAGGCCTAGAGTTCAAGTAAGTTGAAGAATGAAGTTTGTGATTCGAAATCACATAATCGGAAATCGTTCGATAGCTCAAAAACGAAGCGTTCAAGGTTGGTTACATCTCTTTTTCTCATAGTTTTCAAGTTAATTGTATAGAACGAGATCTAGGGCTTCTTGGGTTTTTATGTTTTTAATGCTTAATTCCGCTGCGCATGGTTTACCTATAAAACCCAACACATTCCCACAATTGTTTATGTTCATCCATTAGAGGTCGAAGACCATATAAACCTCAACGTTTTGCTGGATTCCAAGGCTCGGGGAATGAACAAACTCAAATACATATAAGGATCAGGTCATCACATAACCATGGGGAAGATTATAAGCTGCGAGCTATAACCCTGTGGGCTAACATGAATAAGATTTTCCCCTGGTCCAAATGGAGAAAAACCATCTGTTTATATCGCAACCTTATATTTTTAGGATCCGCATCAAAATCGGGGTAAGTGGCATCAAAATGTTTCCATGCTTCACCATTAGAAGAATGAGTCATCATACCACTATTCACGAGAGGCACGCTTTGTGCCAATGCGTAACTTCGAGCTTTCTTTCAATGTCATAAACTCGTTAGCAACCTAGGAATTAGCGGCATATAACGCAATTGTGCCCAGAGACATGTTTTTCTTGTGCTTGAAAAGCGCTACCACCACGTGGTGACTTATACCTACTAATTCCACATATCGGGAACATGCAGATTGAGACCCTCATTTCCTTATAAAAAGCATGCACTAATTCTTCTGCAAGCATCAATTTTATCATAATCCAAGACCGATAACTGCCCCACCAACTTTTTTGTCTCATAAAAACCCATTGTAAACCATATTATTTCGCTCTTGGTGTATCAGATTTGCGAAAATGACATGATACAATCAGGGTAAGTACTGTTGGCTCATATTTGTATCGGCCGTTTTCGATAGTTAGAAGCTCGAGTCATAGACTCTAAACACTCGTAGCCTTTGCATCAGATAAATTTTCTCATTTTTAGAGTCCATTAAATTCATAAACTTCACTTTGCTTGACATGATTTGGTACCTCACATGTTAGATTTATGGTTCCAAATTAAACTCGGGCCAGCTATATTCCGAACCATATTATCCAAACCCAAAGATGACTCTTAACTTCATCAACCAAGCTGTTGTCGGGTTCCCTTGCGCGGACCACTTGCAATCTGATGGGACAATTACGAACACTTGTTTCCAAGCCCACATAACGCTCCCCGTGCGCTTCCCATTACCTTGTAACCATCAACCAAACCCCTACCTCCAGCTAAGACATGTTTCTTTACAAATCCAAACACTTAGAAAAATTTCTATTATTATACTTTTTACCACAAAAAGGACACCTAATCTTATCCATCACGTATATGCACTGGGGATGCTTGACTCTAGCAAACTCCACGAGTAATGGGTCTAAACCTTCCAGATTGACCACCTCTTCTTGCCCCAGGATTCCTACAATTATCCATCCAAATACGATCTTCCTGTGACATAATTAACTCCCCGCGCATTTCATAATATTATAACAAGTAGATGTAAATTAACATTACCATTCCCAAGATTTGGAATTACAAGATTTAAAAGCAACAAGGGACTCCATTTAGTTTTAGAATTTGGGGGTTAGCTTTCTATCACATCCTGAAATGCATGATTATATGAATTGCAAATATCACTTTGTCTACTTTTGCAATTGTTTTGTCTTTGTGGATGCCTTTGATTGACTTTTTTAGGGAATCCCTTCGTGAACTCCTTTGATTGTTTGGCGGTTCTAGTTCTCTCACCTCTATTAGTCTAGCGGTTTAAAATTTAGTCTAGACTTCATTGATCGCATTGATTTTAGGAAGTGATGTTTAATGATTTGTGGGTCCACATTATCTTTAAGGTGATTCATCATCGTAACTCATTTAAATATTTACCAATTTTGATTAAGTCAATTCATCATTTTTTATGATTCCCACAATTTGAAAGGCATTAAGGATAATAACGGCAAAGTTTATTAACTAAGACAACTATGACAAGAAAAGGAAATAAACACGAAGATAAGACACACCTCTTGAATTGGAAAGTAAACAAGGAAGTGAGTCCTAATTAGTAAGCAAAGATAGAACAAAAGTGACCGGATAGGGAGTTAGGCTTAGGAGGTAAGCCCTATTCACAAGCAAAAGAGATACGTCTTCGTGTCGGCATTCTTCAATTATATGCAATGAAAATCACCTTCCTCGAGAGTCGGTGAGCACCTAGGATAGCCTTTCAGACCCGAATGCTATCCTAGAGCTACGTAGGATTTTCCCTCCACAAAAATGGTTCATTTTCTTTCAAAAATGGGGTATATGTGCAGGGATATAAAGAATATTTAAAGCTATGATAATCAAAATTTAAAAAGTATGAGGAGCAAGAAATGCACACCTAACCATTAAAAGTCGGACAAGCATTTGCTTCATTTTGACACTTTTTTCTTGATCAATTGCTGGAACAGTGGATTTCATCTAGAGTATAAGACCAACATTTTTACCTGTACTAATGGCCTTCCAAAGCCCCTAGTGAAGGACTTATACCCTTTCTGGGATCCACCATTCAGTTTGTTGGTTCCAAACAAGACAACAAGGGTGAAAAATAGCTAGAGGGGGGTGAATAGCTATTACAAATTTTTTGTCCCCTTTTGAAAAACAAAACCTCTTGCTTACAAAACCGCTCTTCCAGTGTATCAAAACCGCAAGTGAGGTTTGTAAAATTCACAACAGAATTTCTTAAGTAACAGAGTGAGGTTTAGTAGTGCGGTTTACAAAACAGTAAAATGAGGTTTGACAATGATTAACTAATAAAAACAATTCACAAATTTGAATAACCTATAAAGACCAAACAAATAAGTGAAATTACCCGATCTTTTCGCGCGCGGGCGGGGGGCGCGGAAAAGGCGGTTGTCTTTCGCGGAGGAGTTGGTGTCTGAGACCTCGCTTCATGGGAAGGAACAAAATGAGGAGTCGCCACGCGGTTTTTGTATTTTGAGCCCAAACGTTGAGAAACGGCTATTGAAAATGGTGTCGTTTTTATTGGTAGCAAAAACATAGGAAAAGGCTTTGAAAAGGGGGATCATTTTTATTGGTAGCAAAAACGAGTAAAAAGCTTTTAGTACCAGAGATTGTTAGGTTCGGAGGCCAGGTTACGTTTCGGGTAGAGTATTACGAGATCGCCCGAAATGCCTCGCATGACGAGTCTTTCTACCTTTCTCGAAATCGTGTGTGCGTGTGTGTGTTTTTTGAAATGGGGGCTTGAATGACAAGCTTAATCTTGGTTTGAATGTCAAACGTTGATTAGGTGACTTTGTTTGAAAAGACGAGCGTTTGAATGACAAACGTCGGTTTTGAGACGATATGAGCGTTTGCGTGGCAAACGCCGACTTTGAGACGGAAATGAGCGTTTGCGTGGCAAACGTCGACTTTGAGTTTGAAATGAGCGTTTGCGTGGCAAACGTCGACTTTGAGTTTGAAATGAGCGTTTGCGTGGCAAACGTCGATTTTGAGTTGAAATGAGCGTTTGCGTGGCAAACGTCGATTTTGAGTTGAAATGAGCGTTTGCATGGCAAACGTCGATTTTGAGTTGAAAAGGAGTTCGAAGGTCGAACTCCGGTTTTTTTAAACCGGGCGCGTCATTGTTAACGATTTTTACGGAAAAAATGCGTATTAAATGATTTTAAGTGTCAAATGGCGGCTTTGAGTTTGAAGATGAGCGTTCGGAGGCCGAACGTCATTTCGCGCATTTTGAAAGAGAGTTCGACGGATGAACTCCGGTTTTGAACCGGGCATTACATTGTTAACGATTTTCACGGGAAAAATGCGTATTAAATGACATGCGATCATGTAAGTACCCAAATCTGGCTCATGCCTTCCGGTTAAATTTCCCGGCAATTTCGGTAAGTTTCCCGGTAATTCCCCGGACCTTCCTAGTGTTCCGGAAATGTCCTGGAACAGTCCAAAATCAAATTAGGGCTGAAGGGAGCCTTCCTAATTAAGAAAACACGTTTTCTTAATTAGGAAGAGGGTTCTAGAATAATGCCACCTTGCATGGTTCTAGAATGCTGAGTCATTGTGGATAAGCCCGCACGGCTGCATTAGCCCAAGGTCTCTGGCCGCACGGCTTCATTAGCCTTATCCAGACTGCCTATAAATAGAGCCCTCCTCTACCCATTTCAAACAACAACAACAATACATACAATCCATAGCAATACAATCAGTCACTCCCAAGACGTGAAGAATATTGGTGAAGGCTCAAGAAGGTGAAGAAGAAGGCCAAGAAGCTCCCTCCCTCCTCCTTGAAGATCCAAGACCAATCTCTCCTCCTAGCTCCGAACAAAGAAGCAAAGGAAGCAATTGGTAACCTCGCACGCCCTAACCTTGCATTTTAATTGATATACTTGCTCATTGCATTCATATATCTTGCTTGGGACTTGGCATTTATTCATAAAGATCACATCTTTATCACCCCCTTTCCCTTTTGCATGCATTAAGACCTCATTTGTCATAAAAATGTAGTCTTTTTCATAAAGGTGCATCCTTTGCACCTAAAACCCCCATTTTCAAATAAAAATGTCATTTTTATGCATCATTTGCACATAAAAATCCAATCTTTTCAATAAAAATGCATCCTTTGCATTCAAAAAACCTTTTCTAATGCATCATTTGCATAAAAATCCTATCTTTACGCATCACTTGCATAAAGATCATTTCTTTCAATCAAAAAAAAGCATCATTTGCTAAAACCAAAAATGTCATCTTTTCATTAAAGAGTCATTTTTCATCATGCATTTCCCCTTTCCCCCAACCTTGGAACGGACCGGTGTAAAAAGATCCTATCTTTACATCGTTCCTTCCATTAAAGGTTCACGATTTCTTTAGAAAGGGACACCTTGAACCCTATATCTCCGATTATCGCTTAAGAAAGAGTATGAAGCCTCTATACGAGCTCGACCGTCTTAAAGCGTAGGATTGATGGGCTAAGGACTCTCCTTTTCTAAAGAACCTCATCTTTGACCAAAAGAGAGTCATTCTCTCGATCACGCAAGTCCCGAGGTTCCCGAGGTTTAAAAAGCGATGATCACACGTCATAAGATGAGGACGGGATCATAATCCCGAATACATAAAATTCCAAGGAATCCCGAGCGACAACCAACAAATGGTTTGTACGTCCGGAAGACAACTTGGGACATTCCCCCCTTATTTTCAAACACATGCACACAAGAAAGCACGCAAGCAAGCACGATTTAATGAAATCTCGGGAGACTTGCTTCGGCAAGGCACTTTGGGTGAACGCCAAACGTTCTTCCCAAGGGGTAACTTAACCTCCGAACCCATAAAACAACCTTTTTTTCAAAGTTTTGAGGTAATCAAAATGGCGTGGCGACTCCGTTTTCAAATAACTCGGATGTCTTCAAACTCGCGTGAATCCAACACAAAATTTGGGCACCACATTCACGGTTTGGCGACTCATTGGGGATATCCCAAAGGAGAAAAGCTTCTATTTTAAAAACAAACTAAAATCGATACTTGTTATATAGGTGGAAACCACTTGCCTTCCTGTACACTCCCTGACGTGGGAGTTGGGATAACCGGTGGTTTAACAATCCACGTACCATTATCCCTTTTCGAAAAAAAAAAAACAATTTTGAAAAAAATAAAAGAAAGCTTTTCCCTTTGAGCGGGTTAGACTCCCATCGCCGATTTCATTAATCATGCTTGCTTTCTTTACCATGCATTGCATCATTTGCATCTTGGAATCTGTGCATACTTTGAAACGGGAAATAACCCGAAAAATAGCAAAAGGAGTGGAACTCGAAAATTGATCCATGCGGTCGTACGGCTCAATCCTCATTGGATTCTGACCGGGCGACCTCAGTGGCAATTCCACCAGGAAAAATCATGGTTAATCTGGCAGTCCTAGCAGCTTGGGGCTACTCAGCTCCATGACTGATCGGGGCTCCCAGAAAATTTACGTGCTTACGTGTTGCATTTTCCCCGTCCCGAAAATCATTCCTTTAAAACACATTTATGAAAATCTCTGTTTTAACTCAAAAAGGAACATTTTTAGGAGACCGCACACTACGCGCACCTGATATATCTTGTACACTTTTGCACGCACGTCCTTCAAACCCGAGGGTGGTTCCAGTGCGATCACGGACAGCCTTACGATGCTCCCGGGCGCGCACGGAATCATCCCAACCTCCCCATGGCAGCCAGTGTCGACCAATGCACAGTCCGTGTCACACGTTTCAAAAAACCGTGACTTTTTGGTTGGTTTTTGGTCTAGTCCGTGTCATATAGCCTAGTTGCATACCCTCGTAAAGGTCAAGCCTTAGTTCATAACGGAAGAAGAACTTTGCCAAAATTCCGACAAGGAAAAATTGGCGAGATCTCAACTCCGACATTGACTATTGACCTTGACCCGCACGGAATGCGTAAGAGTCAAGACCGAGTCTTTGCCAAAAATCAAAAGATCTTTCGCTCAAGCGAAGCTCTGCCAAAATTCCGACAAGGAAAAATTGGCAAGATCTTGACCGGCATTGACTTCGATTCCGACCCACGCACCGTGTATGCAACGAAGTTCAATGTGACACCGTGTCATCCGGATTTTTACCGCCCGAAACCCATGCCTATTATTCTCTCGGACATTACCGAAAGTCAGAAACCGTCATTCGCTCAAGCGAAACTCTGCCAAAGGTCCGTCAAGGCAGAGAGACGAGACTTTCCCGGTATTGCCTTGACTATAATCCGCATTGCTCGTGCGTTGAAAGGTCCTATGACCCGCTAGACCCGTTAGGAGCATTCTTTACTCTCGGTTGGTGGGATCCGCGTGCCCTATAGGACCCTCGCCCGGGGCTGTCCACCCTGGGAGGTCGAAATACAGGTGGAATACGAGGGGCTTATAGACGTAGTGACGGAACCCACTGATCCAGGATTTAGAGTAGTTGCGAAAAAGAAGGGCAGAACCCCTTTTCCAACCAAATAGAAATAAATAAAAGACATTGTTTTAAGTAAACTTGAACAATTAATGTAATCATAATTGCATTTTCCTATCTCGACCTTTCATGGTCAAACCCCTAATCTTTCCAATTTTCTATCCCGACCTTTCATGGTCAAACCCTAATCGAGACCTCCTCGGTCCGATTTTCGATTTTCTATTCCGGCCTTTCATGGTCATATTCCTAATTGAGACCTCCTCGGTCTGATTTTCGATTTCCCATCTCGACCTTTCATGGTCAAATCCCTAATCGAGACCTCCTCGGTCCGATTTCCGATTTTCTATTCCGACCTTTCACGGTCAAACCCTAATCGAGACCTCCTCGGTCCGATTTCCGATTTTCCCATCTCGACCTTTCGCGGTCAAATCCCTAATCGAGACCTCCTCGGTCCGATTTCCGATTTTCTATTCCGACCTTTCACGGTCAAACCCTAATCGAGACCTCCTCGGTTCGATTTCCGATTTTCCCATCTCGACCTTTCGCGGTCAAGTCCTTAATCGCGACCTCCTCGGTCCGATCTTCACTTCCAATCTTGACCTTCCAAGGTCTCATCTTTTTCGATCAATTAGGATTAGGAGAAAATGTGTTTCGAGCAAAAGTTAAAGCGATAAGTGCATGTTACTTGAGCCTTTAGCCTAAACACTTACCTTCAAGTCTAAACCTTACCTATCCCCGAGTCTAAACCTTGCCTGTCCCTTTCCCGCAGGAGAGAAAGAAGTGGGCTAGAATACTGGGTCAGCGGCTTTTCAGAAAACCTTAGGTTCGGACGGTTCTGGAGAGTCGGAATGGCGGTTTGACAGAAAACAGTGAGGGTGCAGGAAATCAGATGGTTAGGAAGGAAGAGTTAGTCCTGTCTTTGGAAAATGCCAATAAGATTCATCAGGAACAGCAAGCCATGCTTATTGACGCACTCCGTCGTCATGGAGTTCAGGTCACAGTTGAGTTGAACGGTTCTCTGGTGGTAGTCGAAGATGAGACTTCGGAAACAGTGATTTCAGTCCCTTCATCCTATAACCAAGACCCCCCAGCCTATAACCAATACCTTCCTCCATCCACATATGATCCCTTGTCAAGGACCACTTCTCCTCGGTCCTTTCCAACATCCCAGCTCATCCGGGCTCCATCGCCCTCAGCTCCTCAGAACGGATTGGGCTTTACCCCACCTGTCTCTCAGTTTCGGCCAATACACCTGCGGTTATGCTCCAACCTCACATAATCAATTTGAGCTATGTGGCTATGTTCTGAAGCCCCTATACTCGCCTGAATGCGATCATGAGTTGCCAAAGGATGATCCGAGTTTTCAGCTGTCACCTACCGGACTTAATGAATTCAGCCGTCAGTTTGCTACTACAAGTCCTGTTGCCAGTTCCGGTAACTCGAGAGTCCCCGTTGACCCCCATGTGGCAATATTGATGGAACAAGTGAAACAAATGCAAGAGAAGTTTGACTTCATGATGAGTATCAATACTCCCTTGACCCCAGACGTCGAACCAGGCAAGGAAATGACTCCACCAAGCATGACCCAATGCCATCAGCACCAAACTGCAACCGTACCCATGTCAGCACCAGTCCCTTACAAAGGAAAGAATGTCGTAGCTTCCTTCAGCCAAATCCAACAGTGGAACCAATTGGACGATGGGAATCCGAGTTTTGAGAACAACAAGGTCTCCCAAAAACCTCGCTCCTTTCACTTTGACGATGCAGAGATGCCTTTAAGCAAGATTCTGGAAGAGCTAATGAAAGAAAAACTCATAAAGCCACTGGAAAATTGGAAACCCAGGAATCCCCATGTTCGGTTGGATGAATCCAAGCATTGTCTTTTCCATCAATACCATGGGCACAATACTGATGATTGCACCTATTTGAGGCATGAGATCCAGAAGTTGATAGAAAATGGGAAGCTCGAGAACCTCCATGGGCCAAAAACAGAAAGCTATGGTAAGAGGTCGATTCAGGAAGTGCAAGGTCAGAAACATCAGCCAGATGATTTTGGGATGCCCACGAGCAAAGTTTTCGATGATTTGGTGAAACGAGGTCTTCTCACACCTCTCGAGAATTATAAGCCAAGAAACCCCAGTAGAGTTGAAAGGACCAAGTTCTGCGAGTACCACAAGCATTTTGGTCATATGACAGACAAGTGTGTGGATCTGAAGAAAGAAATTCAGTGGCTGATCTACGAAGGAAAGCTCAAGTTACCTAGCAGTCCAACCCGTGAAGAGTAGCTAGACTAGGGTCTAATTATCCTTAAGTAAGATTAAAAAAAAAAAAAAAAAAAAAAAAAAAAAAAAAAGAGGAATATAGTCTCTCAGTCAACCTTCGTAGGTTCTAGTACTTTTCTCTTTCAATCAAGTCCTCTACGGACATTGTAATAAATCTTCAATTTTCTATAAAAAGTCTCCTTCTTTTCTTGCTAGACTTAAGACATTATTTGCACACCTACATTACATTTAATGAAATGGTTTTATTTTATATGATCACTTGCATTGCTCAACAAATAATCTCTGGAAATAATTAACATTCTGATTAATCGGTGTGAGAAAGTCAACTAATGCCATCAAGCCATACACTTTCCTCACCCCGCAAAAGGCCTTCATCAAAGCCATACACTTTCCCAAACCATGTCCTCCCCATCACCTTGACCAAGTCAACAACGGCGGCATCATCAAGGGACAGCAAAAGGCCACTTAGCTTCAAAAGATTGACCCCGTGTCGGAAACAACCTAGGAGCCTGCCTTCAAGGATGTCAAGAAAGTTCAAGCAGGGGCTAGCCTTGGCCCTCAGGTGCTTCAGAAAATAAAAAAAAATCTCAGTGCAAAAAGAGTAATGCCCAGCTAGGCTGAAAATTCCAAAGGGCAGTCTAGGCAAAAAACAGGGTTGCACATATATAAAAAAAAAAAAAAAAAATAGAAAAAAAAAAAAAAATCTCAGTGCAAAAAGAGTAATGCCCAGCTAGGCTGAAAATCCCAAAAAAGGGCGGTCTAGGCAAAAAACAGGGTTGCACATAGAAAATAAAAGAAAATGAGGCCAAGGACCCAGCACCGCCAATCAAAAGCTTGACGAACAGGCAAAATCAAAGCTCGAAGAATAGATGTTGTCGATAACAATGGGGCGATCGAAGCAAAAGCAGAAGCATCTCATAAGCCTTTAGGCACATGCAAATCCTTCCTCCCCCAATTGAAAGACGAAAATCAGAAGCAACCGTCCAAAGATGACTTGGTCAAGGAATCATCCCGAGGCCCATGCCTCATCATCATTATCTCATCCTAAGCCTTTTCACTAAAGGAACCACAAATCCCAAAGCCTAAGCAGTCCGGCCAAGGCCAAACTACGGCGACCAGAGCTCCTCACAATGAGGGGAACGTAGGCAACCAGAAATGGTCCGGTCATAAGCATATTCAAATCCCAGAGAATCCGGTCTCATCAATGACCTCTCTCCCATAGACACAGTCAGATTCCAGAAAACCCGGTCTCATCAATGACCTCCCTATACACAAACCTTTCTTTCACACCAGCCAACCTTGATCCGCGGCATTGGTTGACTTTCTCCTCATGACTAATAAGAATGTTTTTTTTTCATATCGAGATTAGTGGTTGAATAACCCGAACATCAATGAAGGGTTTTAAGCAATCTTGTGATCATTGTAAATAAAACAAGTTTTCAGATGTCTTGACAAGTCTTCTCTTTCTACATCTTAGGAAAAATAGTGCTAAACACTGATTTTACGTGTGAGGAGCTTCCATACACTTTTACAAACCCTTCTACGCTTATACTCTCTCAAAAGAGTCAAACCCAAAGCGAGTTTTTGCGCCTACATTGAATAAGGCCGTCAAAATAACGCAAAAATCGGGATCTATTCCCACTTTTCGAAAAAATATGCCCCTGCATGTATAAATTTCTGAAATTCTCTTCGTCCACATCTTCTTAAGGTGGACTGATTGACTAAATAAAATAAAAAAGAAAAAAGAAAAAAGGATAGGTTTTCCCTCTTCTGCTACAATTCGCATTAGGGCTGCCTCGAAACTCTCCAAGGTTGAGACTTTGTCAAAGCGTTCCTTTAAACTGGGGCTTCTTTAGCCATTTTTGGGGTTCGCATCAGGTTCTTCACTAGGTCCCTAGATAAATTCGATTTTGGTCAGATCAACCTCAGGATCACTTTTACAGTACCAATCATATTGGGATCTTCTCCTTAGACCGGGGCTTCACCAAGACCTCGCCTACTCAGTTTGTCCAGCCGGGGCTTTGCCACCAGGATTTTGCCAATGAAAGGATCTTTCCTTACTTCAACAAGATATGGGGCTTTTGCAGAGAGTATTTCCTTAGACCGGGGCTTCGATAAGTTGCATCCATCCCTAGAAGAGAGGATTGGTCACTTCGACATCTGTTAGCATCAGCTTCAAATGCTAGAGTGTGAGAAAAGAACATTCACCGAGACCCGAGGTTCAAACCCAGTCTCAGCTCAAGAGGGAATGCTAGTCCACGTAGACAACATCTCAGCAACAACAGCAGTTCAGTCCGCACCCAAGAGATACAACCCCACTTGTTTGAAACCCATCTTAAACAATTCCCAAATACATTCCATATGTACATCCAGACCCAGTCCCTACCATGTTTCCAAGAGAAAAATCATCCCTAGGCTCAAGTAACGTACCAATTGCTAATGATAACGTTTTCTCCCAAAAGCGCCTTCGTTACTTCCGTTATAACGAGATAACTCTAGGCGACAGTTTCCTAATTGTCAAAACGTCGAAAATCCTAGACATCGTTCCTAACTGTCTAGGTAAAGCTTGAACTACGATCAAGGCTTGATTCCTCCGGGATACGTAGGTAGCCTTTCATAAAGGTTCAGCCATCCGACCACATTGGTCACCTTTTCCCTTCTCCATTCTCCAATGGTGCGTAAGCTTTTCATAAAAGTCCAATTTTATGACCATATTGGTCACCCCCTTTGATTTGAAACTTTCCTATGAAGGATTGGTTGTTTGACCTCCTAGGTCACCCCGTTTCCATCCTTATAGGGAGGGACTAATATCTCTTTGCCATTGTCCCAAGGAGGCCAGGTAGGTGACCTCTTTTGGTCACCCAATTCCAACCTGTGTCTGCGATTCCATTCCAGTTCCAAAGGCAATGAAAAGCACAGTTTAGGCTTACTATGTCGCGCGACATAACAAGCCATGTCGTGCGACATAACAAGCCACATCAGACATCAGACATCAGCAGCATCCTGTTTTTCCCAGGGCAATCCCCGACATGTCAAAAGCTGCAAATACCATTCATACACTTCTCAAATGCATAGGGGAGGGTTCATTTACCCCGTATACACCCATGCATTCATTTACAAGTTAAAAATCCATCCAAGTCATCCATTCAAACCATTTGTACATACAAAGTAGATCAAGTCCAAAAGTTGTGCATAAAAAAAATAATAACATGTGTTTTCCCCAAAGGGGGTACAATAACCAAAAGCCACAAATGTCTAGGGAAAAAGGGGCTACTCTGAATCATCTCCATCCCCATCACCCTCCTCATCTCCATCCTCGTCGTCATCCTCAGCCTCCTCTGGCTCATCGTCAGGATCGTCCGAAGGTGCCTCATAAGCTATGGTCCCCGTGCGATAGTAGTCGTCAAGCTCCGTGATGACGACAGAGTCAAGCTCGTGTCTGTGGCCGTCTCGGCTCCACCATCCTCATCCTCATCCTCATCATCATCGTCAATCTCAATGGAGTGCAGTAAAGAGGCACATTTGCGAGTCTTTGTCCGAGGCGTCGGTCCTCTAGTGCTCCCCGCTGGTGCCCACGTCATCGAGCGGCTCTTCTTCCTTCTCGGTTGGCCAGGTGGAGAGATATCAATCGAACCACTGTGACCGGCACGATTCTTCCGAGAAACTCATGCCTTTACGGAGCTTGCCAATCATGCCCACAGCGCCGGTATATGCCCTGGTCAAATGTCTGTAAGCTGAGCGAAACCTGTTACAAGCGAGACATAAAAAGCGTCGGAATGCGGTTCTTGATAACAAAAAGAGATGCAAGCAATCCAAAGAGGCGTAAAGAACAGTACTTACGGATCTAGAACCTCGCGGGAGCACGGATGAGGATGAGTGCAGGACATATCAATGTGAGCTCGCCTCATGCGACCGCCACCACGATAATCAATGAAAGTCGGGGGCAAAGGAGGTCTAGCTACGTAGCCGATCGAAGGCCCCGCGCTATGAGCGCCATAACCAACCTCAGTGCAGGGGATGAAGATGTCTAGCCACGTACAAAGTATAGTCCCCCTCCCGTGTGTAGAGATGTCTTTGCCATGCCTACAATCGAGCATCTACATTCGCCCGGCTGGCGACGGCCACATCCTAGGCGGAGGATCATCGGGGATCCGAGCGTGCCTATTCGGCCCATGCTTGTCTATACACCCTCTCTCCTAGATACAAGGCGTCTCCGGACAAGCCCACCGGTAGCTTGCGACACTCTGTGAAGTGCGCGGCGTGATCTAAATCCAAAGCGCCATAACGGCCGGTCCGGGGGAACAAGCTCGGCCTGCAGTGGAATCCCTCTCGGGCATGTCGGCGTGTCATGATACGAGGCCGTGATCACGCACCTCGAACCCTCCGGCGTCACTGATGTTTCTGGCATCCTTCGTCCACCGACGAAGAGAAGGAAAAGTGGTGGCGGGAAACTCATCCTTGATCGCCACTCATAACCCAAAGTACTCGAAGGCCCGAGCACGAAAAGGAAAAGAAAAGTCAAATAAGGAAAGTAATGATGAAGTGAAATGTGCTAAAGAAAAAAAATCAAGGTGAGAGAATACCTCGAAAGCCAGATGAAAGCAGGTGAAGTACTTCGCCTTCCCTCGGCTGACGTCATCTAGGGCCAGATACATCTATGCTTTGCCTCCCAGACGCAGTTCCCGCAGTATCCAGGGCTCTCAAAGCTCCAATAGTGAAACCGAGGCGGTAGATGCGGCTGTTAATGAACATCATGTCGGAAAAGCCCACCCATACAAAAGCTCTAGCCAATCTCTCGGCTCTCGGCCGGCTCTCAACGGGATCATCTACCACACGGTGTAGTCCTGCTCTGCCCCTCAATCGAGGCCATGTAGCACCCCAACTCATATCCATTCCCCTTCTTGATCCGGGAACGAAACCAAGTAAGCCCATAAAATCATCATCGGCCAATAGGTGGGGCTCAACTCCCTGTACGAGGCTCCTCTATGTAGAGCGGCTCATCCGTAAAGAGGCGATCTGTGATGACCGCAAAGTCCAGCGGAGTGGATTGCTCGTCTCACCCCAAGAAAAGTGAAATGAGTGAGTGGTCTCCCACCGTAACTCTCTGAATGCCCTCACCCGGATCCACACTCCTCCGAGTGCCCCGATGGCCTTCGCCATCTCAAAAAATTGCCCTAGCCCGGCGGCGTAAATCATGCCCTTAGGCGAGTCCACTGCTCACGGCTACGGCAAGCTATCCCATAGCCTGCCAATCACCTCAGGGGAGCCACGGGTGCGCAATCCCTGCAAGAAAACATGGCACAAGTATTAATATTTCGTGCTATTTCTGAAAATCATCTCAAGCAAAAATGGGTCAAAACAGATCAATGAATGGCATGCATTACACCTCCCAGATCAATCTATGATTTCATGCCAGTTCATGATAAGCCCAGTCTGAAGGCATTCAGTTCAAATCAATTTCGCCCAAATTGAAAGAAATTTTCAAGAAACCCTAGGTTTCTTACCTCTTCCTTCTTCCGAACATCCGAAGTATGCTCATCGAGCTGTGGGTAGAAATCTCCTCTTGGTGCTTCCGGAAGAAACGGCCGTTGATTCCTTTGCACCCCCTTTCTTCGAGTAGCTAAGTTGGCATGTTGAGAAGCCCTCTTGGTCGGATAGAGCCTAGGAGGCATTCTTCAATTGAATCGGACTAAGAAGTGTTGGATTTCTCTCGATTTCCTTCGAATCCCCCTCTCTGATGTTCGCCCTCTCTCTTCTCACTGTCGCCTCCCTCTCAATTTCAAGCCTAATTAAATTTCAAATGGCGACTGTGCGTATTTTTAATAAATCTGTCCACAGGGCCTGTTATGTCGTGCGACATACTAAGCCCCTGTGGCTGATTTACCATTGCCCCGAAGGCTCCATTTTACAATTTTGTCCCCCCGTAGGCTTCTTTTACCCTTTTATTGCCCCTGGCATTTTCAATCACTTTCAATCCAGTTTTCCCTCTAGTGCCCCCGAGGCCTATTTTACAAATTTACCTCTGTGATTCAGTTTATTTGCCCTTGGCATTTTCAATTTTATTTTTCAAATAATCAGGATACATCCCAGTTTTCTTTACAAAAAATTATTCGGGTGCGTCCCACTTTTCTTTACAAAAACTATTGATTCCTTCCAACTTCTCTACAAAATCCAACCTTTTTCGCAATCTCCGTTATCGCCAAATGGGATAACGTTTCCTCCGGGAAATTTTCCATTATCGCCAAATGGGATAACGATTCCTCCGGGAAATTCTCCGTTATCACCAAATGGGATAATGATTCCTCCGGGAAATTCTCTGTTATTGCCAAATGGGATAACGTTTCCTCCGGGAAATCCTCCGTTATCGCCAAATGGGATAACGTTTTCTCCGGGAAATTCTCCGTTATCACCAAATGGGATAACGATTCCTCCGGGAAATTCTCCGTTATCGCCAAATGGGATAACGATTCCTCCGGGAAATTCTCTGTTATCACCAAATGGGATAACGTTTCCTCCGGGAAATCCTCCGTTATCGCCAAATGGGATAACGTTTCCTCCGGGAAATCCTCCGTTATCGCCAAATGGGATAACGATTCCTCCGGGAAATTCTCCGTTATCGCCAAATGGGATAACGATTCCTCCGGGAAATTCTCCGTTATCACCAAATGGGATAACGATTCCTCCGGGAAATTCTCTGTTATTGCCAAATGGGATAACGATTCCTCCGGGAAATTCTCCGTTATCAGTTATTGCCAGAAGGCAATAACATTTCGCTTTATTTCGATCTCCGTTATTTCCGAATGACGGAATAACATTTCGACCTTTTTTCGCTTTATTTCGATCTCCGTCATTCCAAGGTGGAAGAATGACATTTCGCTCTTTCTCTTTCGATCTCCGTTATTCCGTTATAATGGGATAACGTTAGGTGACAACCTCCGAATTGTCAAAACTCTAAACTTGTGCTACCTCTATCCGCGAATAGTGACGTATGCCCAAGTCATTCCAACTTGTGCTACCTCTATCCGCGAATAGTGACGTATGCCCAAGTCATTTCAACTTGTGCTACCTCTATCCGCGAATAGTGACGTATGCCCAAGTCATTCCAACTTGTGCTACCTCTATCCGCGAATAGTGGCGTATGCCCAAGTCATTTCAACTTGTGCTACCTCTATCCGCGAATAGTGACGTATGCTCAAGTCATTTCAACTTGTGCTACCTCTATCCGCGAATAGTGACGTATGCCCAAGTCATTTCAACTTGTGCTACCTCTATCCGCGAATAGTGACGTATGCCCAAGTCATTTCAACTTGTGCTACCTCTATCCGCGAATAGTGACGTATGCCCAAGTCATTTCAACTTGTGCTACCTCTATCCGCGAATAGTGACGTATGCTCAAGTCATTTCAACTTGTGCTACCTCTATCCGCGAATAGTGACGTATGCCCAAGTCATTTCAACTTGTGCTACCTCTATCCGCGAATAGTGACGTATGCCCAAGTCATTCCAACTTAAGCTACCTCTATCCAGAATAGTGACGTATGCTAAGTTTCTCTCAACTTAAGCTACCTCTATCCAGAATAGTGACGTATGCTAAGTTTCTATCAACTTAAGCTACCTCTATCCAGAATAGTGACGTATGCTAAGTTTCTATCAACTTAAGCTACCTCTATCCCGAATAGTGACGTATGCTTAAATCATTCTAGCTTTGGCAACCCATATCTCTGATTCGAAAGAGATTGAGACGTATGCTCAAGTTCACCAAACTCTAGCTACCTCTATCCCCTCGATAGTGACGTAAGCTCTAGTTTCAATCAGGTGACATCCTCCAGTAATTGTCAATCAGGTGACAACCTCCGAATTGTCAAAATCTCAAGAATCCTAGACATCGTTCCTAACTATCTAGTGATGCTTGAACTACGATCAAGGCTTGATTCCTCCGGGATACGTAGGTAGCCTTTTATAAAAGGTCCAGCCACTCGACCAACTTGGTCACCCAATCCGTCTCGGCATTCGCCAGATCGGATCCTTTTCTATCGACAACCCCACTCGCCTTGCAAGTGACGTTGCCGAGGGGCTTCTGTAAGTACCCAAATCTGGTTCATGCCTTCCGGTTAAATTTCCCGGCAATTTCGGTAAGTTTCCCGGTAATTCCCCGGACCTTCCTAGTGTTCCGGAAATGTCCTGGAACAGTCCAAAATCAAATTAGGGCTGAAGGGAGCCTTCCTAATTAAGAAAACACGTTTTTCTTAATTAGGAAGAGGGTTCTAGAATAATGCCACCTTGCATGGTTCTAGAATGCTGAGTCATTGTGGATAAGCCCGCACGGCTGCATTAGCCCAAGGTCTCTGGCCGCACGGCTTCATTAGCCTTATCCAGGTGATCGCCTATAAATAGAGCCCTCCTCACCCATTTCAAACAACAACAACAATACATACAATCCATAGCAATACAATCGAGTCACTCCCAAGACGTGAAGAATATTGGTGAAGGCTCAAGAAGGTGAAGAAGAAGGCCAAGAAGCTCCCTCCCTCCTCCTTGAAGATCCAAGACCAATCTCTCCTCCTAGCTCCGACCAAAGAAGCAAAGGAAGCAATTGGTAACCTCGCACGCCCTAACCTTGCATTTTAATTGATATACTTGCTCATTGCATTCATATATCTTGCTTGGGACATGGCATTTATTCATAAAGATCACATCTTTATCACCCCCTTTCCCTTTTGCATGCATTAAGACCTCATTTGTCATAAAAATGTAGTCTTTTTCATAAAGGTGCATCCTTTGCACCTAAAACCCCCATTTTCAAATAAAAATGTCATTTTTATGCATCATTTGCACATAAAAATCCAATCTTTTCAATAAAAATGCATCCTTTGCATTCAAAAACCTTTTCTAATGCATCATTTGCATAAAAATCCTATCTTTACGCATCACTTGCATAAAGATCATTTCTTTCAATCAAAAAAGCATCATTTGCTAAAACCAAAAATGTCATCTTTTCATTAAAGAGCCTTTTTTGATCATGCATTTCCCCTTTCCCCAACCTTGGAACGGACCGGTGTAAAAAGATCCTATCTTTACATCGTTCCTTCCATTAAAGGTTCACGATTTCTTTAGAAAGGGACACCTTGAACCCTATATCTCCGATTATCGCTTAAGAAAGAGTATGAAGCCTCTATACGAGCTCGACCGTCTTAAAACGTAGGATTGATGGGCTAAGGACCCTCCTTTTCTAAAGAACCTCATCTTTGACCAAAAGAGAGTCATTCTCTCGATCACGCAAGTCCCGAGGGTCCCGAGGTTTAAAATGCGATGATCACACGTCATAAGATGAGGACGGGATCATAATCCCGAATACATAAAATTCCAAGGAATCCCGAGCGACAACCAACAAATGATTTGTACGTCCGGAAGACAACTTGGGACATTCCCCCCTTATTTTCAAACACATGCACACAAGAAAGCACGCAAGCAAGCACGATTTAATGAAATCTCGGGAGACTTGCTCCGGCAAGGCACTTTGGGTGAACGCCAAACGTTCTTCCCAAGGGGTAACTTAACCTCCGAACCCATAAAACAACCTTTTTTTCAAAGTTTTGAGGTAATCAAAATGGCGTGGCGACTCCGTTTTTCAAATAACTCGGATGTCTTCAAACTCGCGTGAATCCAACACAAAATTTGGGCACCACATTCACAGATCAACGAATCGGGTTGCGACTCGGACTTTGAAAAGTAAATACTATCACGATCCAAACGGATCGGACTTTGTAAATGACAGTATTTAAAGTGCGGTATCAACGGAATCAAACGATCCGGATTCGTAAATGACGATCAACGAGGCCAAACGGCTCGGAATTGTAAATGACGATCAACGAGGCCAAACGGCTCGGAATTGTAAATGACGATCAACGGATTGATCGATCCGGAATGGTAAATGACATAAAAAGTAAACGGAACGGGGTCGGAACGCCGTTTTAACCCGTGATTACTTCTCTTACGGAAAGAGAAGAGGATCGAGGGCCTAAAACGTATCGGACCCCGTTAGACGGAGGCGTCTACATTTCGATAACGACGTTCGAAACGGTTATAGCGACTGGCGCGTAAACCGAGACGAAACGGGAGATTTAGAGAGAGGGAGTTATACCTATGGCTAGGGTCGACTCCTTTGGCTCGGGAGGTGTGTACGGGACACGGAAAGTGATTCGAAAGGTTGTTTCGAAGTTGTAAGGGGCGTATTTGACCGAAATACGAAGATTTCACGCGAATCGAGATAGAACGGAGGCTCGGAAGGGGTGAAATCAGTTTGGGCCGAGGGGGTGGTGATTTTTTGGTGTAAAAATTATGTCTCTCTTGCCTTTGACAGCAACTTCTATTTATAGGTGAAAATTGCAGTAGGAGTCCGGACGGACTTGGCCTGAATCCAGGGGGTTTTGTGGTATTTTGAGAATTTGAAGGACTTGCTGGCAATTTCAGAAAATGTGCACAGTGAGTCCGGCCGGACTTGGCTTGCAAATCAGGGGTATTTTGGTCTTTTCCCTTTGAATTTGATTGAAGGGTGACTAGAGGGAGGTGGCATGGCTGCCACGTGCCCCTCTGAGTCACCAGCCATGTGGGATTTTGTCCCCCGGTCCCGGTTTTGTCCGTTTTTTAAAATAACAGTCCGGGAAATGTCCGAAACGCCCCCGGAAAGTGCCGGAAAATACGTTTTCAGGAAAGCCATACTTTTACGTGAGATGACACGTGCTAGAAGTACGGTTCGACGTCGGGATGCACGGCAGCCCGGACGTCTCGTTAGCACGGCAGCGGGAGTTTAACGAGTTCGGTTAACTGGAGCGGCGGTTAACGGATTTCTCGGTTAACTTTCGACGGATTTGGACGATCCGGATTTGGGTACTTACAGCTAGCCCCTCAGCGACGTCTCCTCCGAAGGAGGTGGGGTCGTTGAAAAGATAAGGATCCAAATCGGGATGCCTTACTTTGAAGGAGACTCCGGGCGGTCACCGTCGGACCCTTAGCGAAAAGGATTCCTACGTATCCCGAGCGGGAATCAAGCCGATCGTAGTTCGAAAAGGGGCAAGGGCCGCGCATGGGGACCTTGACCTGAGCGAGACTGTTAGGAGGCGTCTGAACCTGGGACTTCTGAAACCTTCGAGGGCGTGTGGCGCCTCAAACCGGAGTTGCGATGCTGACGAGGGCCTTCGTGCCTTGGGTGCTGGGCTTATTGCTATTGCCAGTTTTATCCTGCTGGGGATGAGCAATCGGGCTTACGACTGGCGGTCGGGGAGATGAATGTTCACTTGTTGAAGTGAAAAGGTGTTCGGGCTTACGAGGATGGCCGAAGAGGGATTGTTGCGAGGCATTCGTGCCTTGGGGTTCGGGCTTATTGCTGTTGCCGGTGAGGTGGAACAGCGAAGGTCTCGATAGGAGAGTGGAGGTCGGACCGCGAAGGTCGGGATTGACTGTTTGAGGTGGGACCATGAAAGGTCGAGATGGGAGATTGAAATCGGACCGTGAAAGGTCGCGATTGAGAATTGAAATTGGACCGTGAAAGGTCGCGATTGAGAATTGGAATCGGACCGTAAAAGGTCGCGATTGAGGATTGAAATCGGACCGTGAAAGGTCGCGATTGAGACTTGGAATCGGACCGTGAAAGGTCTCGGTTGAGAATTGGAATCGGACCGTGAAAGGTCGCGATTGAGAATTGAAATCGGACCGTGAAAGGTCACGGTTGAGGATTGAAATCGGACCGTGAAAGGTCGCGATTAAGACTTGAAATCGGACCGTGAAAGGTCGCGATTGAGAATTGGAATCGGACCGTGAAAGGTCACGATTGATAATTGGAATCGGACCGTGAAAGGTCGCGATTGAGAATTGGAATCGGACCGTGAAAGGTCGCGATTGAGGATGGAAACCGGACCGTGAAAGGTCGCGATTGAGAATTGAAATCGGACCGTGAAAGGTCGCGATTGAGGATTGAAATCGGACCGTGAAAGGTCGCGATTGAGAATTGAAATCGGACCGTGAAAGGTCACGGTTGAGAATTGGAATCGGACCGTGAAAGGTCGCGATTGAGGATTGAAATCGGACCGTGAAAGGTCGCGGTTAAGAATTGGAATCTGTGAATGTGTGCCCAAATTTTGTTTGTTGGATTCACGCGAGTTTGAAGACATCCGGTTTAATTTGAAAAACGGAGTCGCCACGCCATTTTGATTACCTCAAACCTTTGAAAAAAAGGTTTTATGGGTTCGGAGGTTAAGTTACCCCTTGGGAAGAACGTTTGGCGTTCACCCAAGGTGCCTTGCCGGAGCAAGTCTCCCATGATTTCATTAATCGTGCTTGCTTGCGTGCTTTCTTGTGTGTATGTGTTTGAAAATAAGGAGGGAATATCCCAAGTCGTCTTCCGGACGTACAAACCATTTATTGGTTGTCGCTCGGGATTTCTTGGATTTTATGTATTCGGGATTATGATCCCGTCCTCATCTTGGACTTGTGATCATCGCTTTTTTTTTTTAACCTCGGGACTTGCGTGATCGAGAGAATGACTCCCTTTTATAGTTCAAAATGAGGTTCTTTAGGAAGGAAATGTCCTTAACCCATCAATCCTACACCTTAAGACGATTGAGCTCATATAGATGCTTCATGCTCGTCTTAAGTGATAATCGGAGATATCGGGTTCAAGGTTATCCCTTTTGTTAGGTCCCAAATGGTAGGAATCAGGCTAGAGGGGGGGGTGAATAGCCTGTTAAAACTTTTTGCTAAAAACTTCTTTTGAAAAACTTTAGCTCACCGGTAAGTGATTTTGCACAGCGGAAATTAAGTTTTCAGTTTAGAGAAAGAGGCAAACCGGTAAGACAAAATATCATGCAAGACAAGACAAAATTATTTCCAAGTAAGACAAACAAAGTGAGCAGTAAGTGAAGTCAATAGGTTGTGACCAGTTGAGAGATTATCAACTGATAACAACTACACAACAGAAAACAAGCAAAGCAATAAATGACACATTGTTTGAAGAGGTTCACAGTGTTAAATAACTGCTACGTCCTCTACCAAGTTTGGTCAGAACTTGGATTTGTGAAGGTGCACTACTTTATTAATGGATTCTACCTATTACAAGTTGCAAGCCAATGATTGAAAGGCTGCCAAACTAGAGGTGACCACTAATGGGTCGTGCTACAATAAAGACCTGGTGTTTTCTAGAGATGTGCTCACAAGCTGAGCTGATTTCTCTAGGGTGTTGTGTGTGAATCAATCAATGTGTTCCATAAGTAGTCTAATGGAGGAACACTACAGAATTGATTGAGGTGCCAGTGTATAAGTCCTAACAGAGATGTCTAGTGAATAGGGAACTTGCTTTGAATGCCTTGAACTAGAGAATGTGCAGGTTGGTAGCTCAAAGCAACTCACTCTCAAGAATCATAAATGCACCCAACCTTCTTCAATGCTCCAGGAAAGCTATTTATAGTGAACTTTGAAAAGGAGCCGTTGTCTTTGAAGAGGTTGCAATGATAGCTTGGGTGGCGAGGCATTAAATGGGAAGATCCTTGCATTAAATGCCACGAGATTTGGATAGAGAGGATTTCCAGAGATAGATGGGGCTCTGTGAGTACTGGTTACTTGACATTCTCAAAGTAGGTACAGATTTGCTGCAGAGATGTCATGTCAGCATGCTTGCTTTACCAACTTTAGCTAAAGTTGATGGCTTGGTGGTTGGGAGCAATTAATGCACCGGCAAGCTGATAACCAGAAGAAGCTTGAAGAGTAAGCCTTAACTGGTAAAGTAACATGGCCGGTAAAGTAACATGGTCGGTAACTCAATCGGTAAGATACTCGACCGGTAAGTGAAGCTTTGACCGGTAACTGACTCCAACCGGTAACTCACACAATGCTGATGGAAATTCTCAGGTCTTCAAGTCTTCAAATCTTGAGAAAAATACATAGCAAAAACACTTGGCACTAGCACTAAGGGATCCTATGGTACATAGAAAAATTCTATTTTGATCTAACTAAATTAGGGGTCCTCATTAATGCTTGTTATGATTGGGATTAAGCAATTCTAAGCCAAAGCATATATTTGACTAACAATCTCCTCCTAATTGCTTAAGTCCAATCATCCTAGGTTGGCATCTTCTTGATTTAGAAAAGAATGATAAGGATTTTGTCTATATAATATATCATTCCCCAGGTCAAGAGACAACTTGATGCTACCTAAGGAAAGCTTACAGATTAGAAAAATAAAAGATCGAAAAAGGGTAAAGATTTTGAATGATCCTGCAAAAATATAACGGTTAGCAGCATATGAAGCATTCAAAACAATAGAAGGAATTTTAAACAAAACACAAAGTTTGAGGGTAAGAGATTCTCATTAGTGTTTGTGGACCGGTGAATGAGGAAAGAAAGACAAAAACTTCATCGGTTACATTCTCAGAGCTGCACCGGTAAAAGGCTTGAAACAAGATCGGCTAAGGAGCAGCAGCATCTGAAGGAGGGGCAGCATCTGAAGGAGGGACAGCATCTGAAGGAGGGGCAGTATCAGAAGCTTTGGATTTCTTTGCTTTCCTCTTCTCTTTCTCATCCCTTTTCCTTTTCTTCCTATCTTCTCTAACCACCATTAGCACTTCATTTTTAGCTTTTACTTTGGCTAACTCCAATTCAAGCTCACGGTTCCTTTCTTGACAGCTACTAAGGGCTTCAGCTGTCCTTTTGAGTTCTTCAATGGATCGGTTGATAATTTCTTTGCCTGAAAGTTGTTGCTCACAAAGGATTTTATTGGTTTGCTGAGCCTCAACAAGTTGTCCCTGAAGATCTCTGATGACGTTGTCTCTAGCACTTATATCGGTCATGAAATTGCCAAGAGACAAAGCAATACCAGTCTTCAATAAATCAAATTTTCTCTCTTCCTCCTCCTGATTGGACTTAATGAAAGAACGAGCTAACTCAATGTTGACTTCAACAAAACCATCAAGCACGGCTCTATGAAGACCTACCAAATCTGAAGCAAGGAGTGGCCTATTTAAATCATCGGTAGGAGGGGTAGGTAAGAAAATGGATTGAGAAACCGGTTGGCTAGCCGGCAAAGGAGCATCGGTAACTGGAGGCAATTGATCGGCAACACGGCTATCGGTAATAGGAGAAGATGGGTCGGTAAGAGGGGTTTCAACGGACCGAGACACTTCACCGGTAGGAGAGATCTCAATCTCCTCATCCAATATTTCCATGGGAGAGACAGGAGGAGCAATCGGTAAAGGAGAATCAGGAGCATGTGGATCAAAGGGTTCCAAACTCATCATCTCAGCAAAAGAAAGTTCCAAGAGGTCAGCTGCAATAGGGACCAACGGTAAGATGGCTTGCCGACGCCTTAGAATGTGAATTACTCTAATAGCCAGCAGAAGTAATGAAGCTTCTCTAATGTTGCTCCAAGGAATAGGCTTGCCTTTCTTTATCACAGAGAGTCTGGTCACATTTGGCAATAAGCCAACCATTTTAGTAACAAAACCAGACCAATTAAAAAGCCTCAACTCCAGAATTTGAGTAATACGTCCATTGATAGACATATACCGGATAAAGAAGTCATCGGTTGAAAGGGTGCTTTCAACCGGTCTGGGGGCAAATGTTGCAAACTGGCCATGAATCCTGATAAACCGATTGTGTTGCTGAAGAGAGGAAGGATATTTCTTGTTTGGTTTTGGAGAAGGGAAATCAGTAACCAACTGTTGCTCATCTTTGCCAGGAAGAATTGCTTTGCCCTTGGGAGGAATTGGACGCTTCTTAAGCTTTAACACCTTAACCTTCTGATACCGGCGACTTGTCTCACCGGGCCCAGTAGTTTTGGTATATCTAGGAGGAGTATCTTCAGGAGCAGCACCAACCTTCATGTCTGACACAACATCAATAAAAGTAGACATTCTATCTTCTCTTCTTTGCTTCTGAAAATGATCGGCAATAGATGGAGGCATTGGAGTTGGCTCAGTTACTGCCTTGCTAAGGATTTTCTCATGAACCTCAAATAAAGGTATGCCATCGGCAGATCGAGGAATAGAAGCTTTGGAGGTATAGAAATTTAGAGTAGACATGAGATCCTTCTGACGCATACCAGGATCATCATAAACAGGAGGAATTGTTGGATCATTCTCATCAAAATCAACATCTTCTTCTTCTTCATAGAAATCGGAGAGGAGTCTTCATCAAAGATGGGATCAATATCCTCCTCTGAACCGGTGAATTGGCTCTAGAAGAGGAAGGAAGAATAACTTGCTTACCGATTGACCGACCGGTAGAAGAGATGCTTGAATGGCTTTACGAGTAGCCAACTCTTCAATGGTTGCTCTTTGACTTTCCTTGAGCTTCTCCGTTTGCTCGGTAAATAAGCTAGCCGCTAAGGCTTGTTTGGAGAAGGATATCATCAACATTGATTGCCTTAACCGGTTCGGTAGATGCAACGGTAAGGGGCGACTAACCGGTAAAGGAGAAGCACCGGTAAATGGCTCAGAAGCCGGTAACTCTTCTCTAACCGGTTGAAGTATTTCACCGGTAAGAGGCATCGGTTGAGCAACCGGTGAAGGGCATGGTCTAATAACTTCTCCTCCTCCTGAAGCAAGAACGGTAACTAGAGAAGTCTCAGTACTACCTCCTCCCACATGTTGCATCGGTAAAGGAGTTGTGAAGTCAGTACTTATCTTCTCAGATCTATCAATCACGGCAAAGATCTTGGTCATCGGCATCTCGAATCACTAGAGTCGGTAGAGCTAGAGCTTGTGACATGCTCGCTCCGCCCTATCAATGGTTTGATTATCGAGTCATTAATATCCTTGAACATTTCTTCAATTTCTTCATCGTGAACATTAGCCCATTTGTTTTTGTTGGGTGAATGGAGTTGAAGAAGTCGAAAGAGAGATATCACCCATACTCTGAAAGTCTCTGTTCAAGTCCACCAGATTTTGCACCACATCCATACCATTCTTCACGCATAGCCATCTTCGAGGTCCTAAGATGACAATTTCGGGGATCAAAGGAGGGAAGATCATCTCCGGAGTAACTCAAATCTTCCAAGGCGATAAGGATCGAGATTCCTTAAGAGTATCTTGAGCATTATAAAGAATGGCAAAATCAATCCACACTTTGCTGAATCATCAAGTCTTGTAGGAGCCTATCACGAGGCAAGTAGATGGCATTCCACATTGGAGGCAGCAATTCAAAATACCGATTGTAAAGCTTGAGTAGACTATCTCTGGATAGTGAGATATCATAGTCATTCAACAAACATGGCTTGGTATAGTAGAGACCTTTATCTTCATGGATGTTGTCAAAATCCACATAATCGAGATATGTCACCATTTGGGGCGAGTCTTTGTTGATCTCATGGAATTGCAAAAGCTTTCGAAGGAAAGGAGGCAAGTGCTCAATAGGATATACCCAAGTGGGAGATGGTTCAAAGGTAGGATTGACTAGCCGGGGATTGTAATGGTAAATGTGAAAGGTTGGGTTTACGATCGGTTTGCGGTGACTTAGGTCGGGTTGATGATTGACCGGTAAATGGAATTTTGTCGGTAAGGAAGTTGTGATTAAAGAGTCTTTTGGGAATGAATGGTATGAAGTTTCCCAAGTACATTTCAATTCTCCTTCTTCTCTCGGCATTTTCTTTGGCAATTTGTTGGGAAGATTTTGGAATAGGTTTGGATTTCTTGGAAGGTGGAGGAGCTGATTTTACATTTGTGGCTTTTTGCTTTACGGTAGGGAAAGAATGATAGAGATAGGCTTATCATCATCATCATCGAGAAGAAGACTCAAGTAGTTTTCTCTTAAGCGGCAAAGAAGGTTTGGGAGCGGGGAGGGGCATCGGCAACTTGAGCAACCTTTGGCCGGCTAGAGAGTTTCTTCTTCTTATGAGTTGGTTTGCCGATTGGTTTCTAGAAAGCCAGTTTCTTGCGGTAACGAGGTTCATCGATTCTACCGGTTGGATTACGGTGGAAGGCTCGGTCGGATTACCGGTTGGTTTACCCGAGTAGATTCTTTGATGGCTCTAATCATGTCAAACTTGTCAAACGCTTTGCGAAAGATTGAGGATACTTGGGTTGATTCTCGGAGGCTTGAAGAAGCTGCGGGGATGGATGCGAGAGCACGGCTAATCATCGAGATAATGACAAGGTTTGGCTTTGTTGGTCTTGGTAGATGGCCTTTCCTTACGAAATTTCTTAAAAGCAATTAAAACAATCCGGTAAAGGAAAGCACACCGGTTGAATTCTCCACCAATAATGATGGCGGCAATTGCTTCCCATTGTATCATGGTAATACAATGATGAGAGCCAGACCGGCAAATGAAACATCGGTCTACAACATCAGCAACAGCGTAGAAAACAGCATCAAACCCAGCTTTCTTGTTAGCTTCACCGGTAACAAAGGGGTCAGATCCTCTAACTTTTGCCCAGGCAGCAATCATATCTTTCATGGAGATAGAAGATGGACCGGTGGAAAGAAAAGATTTGGGAAAGCCGGCCCGGCCCGTATGGTGGCGGGGCTAAAAGTGACCCAGGGGACACCGGCGGCGGTGGAGATAATATTCTCATTTTCATCCACAACACCATTCTCAAATAACTCATTAACCATCTCATAATAAATGTCTTCATTTCCTTCGGGCATCACGAAAGGAATAACTCGGCGGCAATGAATAGAGCTTCAATGGCACGGCCTTCATCGGAGTCGAAAAATTTGGAGAGAATGTAACCTCCATAGATGTCTTTCTTAATGGCCATCATTGAATCAAATAATTATTCAAACAAAATAAGTTAGAATCAATGAGATTTCTACAAATAATTTTAAGAGATTAGATGATTCTAGAAGATATAGGAGATCTAGAAGTCTTTAGAGTTTCAAAAACATACCGGAAATCTCAAGTAGTGAAGAACACGAGATGGAGAAGAAGAAGATGAAGTATGAGAGTAAATTGCCGGTTGCTTAGATCTTTTAGAGAGAGAGAATCCGAGAAAGTTTGAATGAGATTTTGAAATCCTTATATAGGGGACAAAAGAGCGGGAAGATGAAGAGGTGTGTTGGTTAAAGCAAAAAGAAGCTTAAAGGTTTTTAAGCTGTCGTGCACATTGATTGACAGTTTTGTTTCACGAAATTAAAGATGTGTCATGAAAATATGAACGTGTATTGCAACAGTTATATCAAAATATAATAAAGTACAAAAAGATAACCTTTTTGGTAAAAATGAATGATACGAGATATTACCTTTTTTGATCAATTATTTAAAATTGATCTACTTCTTTGTATAGGAGCATGAGGGAACGAGGTAAAGGATAGTACGGTAGGTTGCGGCTGCGGCGGCGAAGGGATTGATGTGACTTGATAGGCAATGATGACAAACGAGCCGGTTAAAAACGGATTGCAAATTTGGATCCGGCCGCGGTTCGTCGGTAAAGGGCAATCGGTAAGGTAGCTAACCGGTCGAGTATTTTGACCGGTAAGAGAGACTATCATCGGTAAAGGACCATCGGATAGAGACACCATTTACCGATCGGAGTATGTCGGTAAGAGGACCGGTAAAGGGAGTCTTGCCTTACCGGTAAGGGATACCGGTAAATGAGCACTAGCAAGCATCGGTAAACGAGTGAGGTCACCTTTGATCTTTGTTGAGAGCTTACACGTATAACAA
The DNA here is from genome assembly GCA_022495995.1 of Adenophora triphylla var. japonica. Lineage (NCBI taxonomy): Eukaryota > Viridiplantae > Streptophyta > Magnoliopsida > Asterales > Campanulaceae > Adenophora > Adenophora triphylla. The sequence continues at coordinate 29,556 of JAFEMH010006450.1, forward strand.
AGTTAGCACATAATGTTTATCGAATATCAATCATGCCTAGTTCTCCTCTAAGGAATTCAAATCTTTTAATGTCCAATGGTTTTGTTAAGATATCGGCTAATTGATAATCGGTATGGACTTTTAAAAGAATAATGTTACCCTTTTCAACATGATCCTTGAGGAAATGGTATTTGATGTCTATGTGCTTAGTCTTTGAATGCATCACAGATTGTTGGAGACCGAGATAGGCGAGGTGTTATCACAATAGATAGGACATACTTCTTGAGGGATTTCATAGTCCACTAGTTGTTGCTTCATCCATAGAATTTGTGAGCAGAACTTCCAGCCTATGTACTCGGCTTCGGTAGTAGAAGTGGAAATTGATGCTTGTTTCTTGCACGACCAGGAAACCAAACGGTTACCCGTGAATTGACAAGTTCCACTAGTACTTTTCTTGGTGACCCTACAAGCTACAAAATCGGCATCCGAATATCTAATAAGTGTAAATGAAGAATCTTTTGGATACCACAAACCTAAGTTAGCTCCCAAAGATATCTTATAATTCTTTTAACGGCTTGCAAATGAGATTCTCTAGGGTCGGCTTGAAATCTAGCACATACACATACGGCAAACATGATATCTCGGCCTCATGCGGCGGTTAAGTAAAGTAGAGAGCCTATCATACCTCGGTAGAGTGTCATATCTACTTTCTTACCGGATTCATCTTTGTCAAGGTGTAGATTGGTGGCCATAGGAGTGCTTTGAGGATGAGCGAGTCAAGACCAAATTTCTTGATAAGATCATTGGTGTATTTGGCTTGATTTATAAAAATACCTTCTTAGGTTTGCTTGACTTAAAGTCCAAGGAAAAATGTAAACTCACCCATCATGCTCATCTCAGATTTGCTCTGCATAAGTTTGTCAAATCTCTTGCATAATTTCTCGTTAGTAGATCCAAAAATAATGTCATCAACATATATTTGAACTAACAATGAATGACCATTATGCTTAGCAATAAATAAGGTGGTGTCAATTTTACCTCGTTCAAACTTCTCACTAAGTAGGAATTTGGAGAGAGTTTCATACCATGCTCGAGGTGCTTGCTTGAGTCAGTACAAAGCTTTATTCAATTTGTATACGTGATTTGGCTTCTTGGAATCTTCAAAACCAGGGGTTGATCAACATAAACAAGTTCTTGAAGTTCCCCATTGAGAAAGGCACTTTTCACATCCATTTGATATAAGCTTGAACTCTTTGTAGGCGATAGGCAAGGAATAACCTAATGGCTTCTAATCTAGCTACGGGAGCAAAAGTCTCATCATAGTCTATGCCTTCTTCCTGCCTATACCCTTTCGCCACTAGTCTAGCCTTGTTCCTTATAATTTTTCCCATTTCATCCAATTTATTCCTATAAACCCATTTCGTTCCAATTACGGTTTGATCACTAGGTCTAGGCACTAACTCCCAAACTTTACATCTATCAAACTGATTAAGTTCTTCTTGCATAGCTTCTACCCAACTGGGGTCATCTAGTGCTTCCTCAGTCTTCTTTGGTTCAATATTTGAGACCATAGCAGAGGAAAATAATCCATGTTGATCCTCCATGCTTCTTAATTGGCCTCTAGTCATTCTGGGACCAAAGACATCACCTATCACATTTTCTAAAGGGTGATCTCTTACTGGTCTCACTTCCCTAGGGAGGTCTTGCCTGACCGATTCTTGTCTAAGGTTTTCTAATGGAGGAGTAGAATCGGTAAAGGGAGAAGTGATCGGTAAAGGAGATCGGTTTGGAGAAGGTGATGGAGACTGGTGATCGGTAAGTGGGGAAGGAAACTGCAAATTGTTTGAAATAGGTTCGGCTTCGGGAGGTGAATTAGGAAAATTAATATGAGGACTCGGTTGGTAATAAATCGGTTAGCTGGGGTTGTCTATTGGATTGCCTAACCGATTGGGGAAAGAAGGAGTCATCAACTAAGTCTCTACAAGTTACACCACTTGAGGCTGAAGGCTGAAGCGGGATTGATTTGCATTAGAACTGGTGGAATGATTGGAGTTTTGATTGTTGGTTTCACCTGTCTCAAACACACCAGAATTATCAGTACTATTTGGAGCCTTATCAGACTCTAGCAAATCAAATTCATCGAAAGTAACATGAACAGATTCAACAATTTTCAATAACCGTTTATTAAAAATTCTAAATGCCTTACTGTGCTTGGCGTATCCCACAAAGATACCTTCATCGCCTTTTTCATCAAATTTACCTCGGCGCTCTTTACCGTTGTAAAGTACGTAGCATTGCGGCCGAAGATCTTGAAGAAACCAATGTTAGGGATTACGCCACGCCATAGCTCATAAGGGGTCTTGTTATGAAACTTGTTGACCAAGGATCTATTAAGGTGAAGCAGGCGGTATGGATAGCTTCGGCCCAAAAATACTTGGGAAGCCTAGCTTCGGATATCATTGTTTTTCCGGCTTCGATCAAGGTCCTGTTCTTTCTCTCAACTACACCATTTTGTTGCGGTGTACCAGCCGGAGAAATTATGATCTATTCCATGATCATCACAAGATCTTGAGCAATTCCAAGATTTTTAAATTCGGTTCCATTATCTCGATCTCATGCGATGATGTCACACTCTTTTTGGGTTTGCGGTAGACGGAATAATGCGGTGGCTACTTCATATGTATCATCTTTTGAAGCAAACATCTCCACCCGGTATATCTTGAGAAGTCGTCTACAACAACCAAAGCATATCTCGCTACCCCTAAACTGGCAGTAGTTGTGGGGCCAAACAGATCCATATGTAGCAACTGGAGGCGCCTAGAAGTGGATAAGCAGGGCTTGCTGCGGAAAGATTCTTTATCTTTGTTTTCCCAATTGGCAAGCTCTACATTTCCTTCCATGATCGCAGACACTGAGGTAAGCCGGCGACAAGATTTTTATTGGCCGGCTTGGATAGATATTTGAAGTTCGGTGACCGAGTCTCTTGTGCCATAGCCAGGAATTCTCACCGATGTTCTTAGCTACAAAACAAACATTAGTAACATTCGGGACATTGTTTAAATCTATAGCGTATACGTTACCTTTTCTATATCCAGTGAGAAGTGTTTCACCCGTAGCAATGTCTTTCACATAGCAGTTGGAAGAATTGAAAACACAATGCATACCTTTGTCACGTAATTGTGAAATAGAGAGAAGGTTATGTTTCGGACCATCCACCAAAGATACCTTACGTACAATAAACTGTACCTCTTTTGATGGATCCACGACCGATAATTTTACCCTTTGCGTTGTCACCAAAGACAACTAGAGGACCGAGATGCTTCTTCCGGATCGGTGAGAAGATCGGCATGTCGATCATATGCCTAGAGCATCCAGCATCCATAATCCAAACATCCTTACAGGCATCGGTTGAGGCCATTAAGCATTCTGAAATAAAACGTAAGCTTATGGTCCCCTTATTCTTTTGGGTCCAAAGAGTTAGTTCCTCTTTGGCGGCCATACTGGCCACCACACGAGCTTTTAGACTCGGTGGGTCCAGGATAGGTGCTTCAAGAGGCATTCATAAGCCTTGTGACCAATAAAACCACGGTTTACACATTTATTAGAAGATGGTGAGGAGGCTTAGATGAATTGATGTTCAATTTTGCCAATGCTTGAGAGGATTAGCGATTGGACGAAACGAGATCCTTTGGGGACGAAGGCGATGGATTTAGCTTTGTTGGCCGGTTGCCTTTGGTTTGGAAGATCTAGTACCGGTTGGGAGCCCTCACCGGTTGGTTGACCGGTGACAGTTGTCTGACCGGTTTGTCCCTTACCGGTGATGGCTTCCTTACCGGTTGTAATTTCCTTACCTGCAACCTGGTTAGCAATTTTAATTCCACCTTTGCTTTTTCCATCACTGAGTGGAACATATTGTCCTAGCTCGGGATCGGCTACCTCGGTCCATTGGGATTTGTTTTTGCCCGAATATGCTTTCATCTGTTCCCTTCCCTTGGGATAGGTGTGTGGAACAGCTTTGAAAGGTTTAGTTAACTCTCTCTTAATCAATTTGGATTGAGCATCATCAAATTTACCCATCAAGTTCTCGAGAGAGAGACTTGGTAGCCGGTTTGTTATTCTTTGTCATTTTCCTTGCTGCTGGAGGTAAAACTTATTCCGAGTTGTAACATCTCGGTTTGGAGACATCGATCTTGTATGATAGTCTCCATAGCAGCTCGGGATTTTGTGTAAGTGTCAATAGTTTTAGAAAGAGAATTATTTCTTGACACAAGATCAGCAATTTGACAAACAGTAAATGTTCGATCTCTCGGTGAGTTCTTGATTGTCCTTTTTAAGCGAATTGACTCTAGCTTGCTTTCTTTCAAATCTTTTATTTCGGCTTTCAAAGAGTCATTTTCAGCAGAGATTATTTTGAAATTATCGGCCATAATTTTTGTGAGCTTCATTTAATTTTTCAAAATCGGAGAAGAGCTCATTCATCACCTCTGCCATTTCGAGACTTTGACATATTGGGCATAGGGTCAACGGTAGAATTTGAGGAGAAGAGGATGATGGTTCAAAATTGGGATCAAAATTTGGTAGTGATGATATCGGTTCGGGGTTAGGCTCGGTTAGAGGCTTTAAGTGAATCGGTCGGTTCTCAAGCATCGGTTGATAAGAAGCGATCGGTAAGGCTTGAGCTTGATAGGTCGGTTGAATGGGTTGCATCAACGGTGCGAGAGTGGGCATGGTTTTGGTGACCATAGAGGGATCCACCTATGTTTTGAATTTTGAAGTTATATGGATTGCTGCATCTACCTTGGGAATAGGAATGGGATCATCAAAGTATGTCAAGGGAGATCTCATAGGTGGAGTGCGAGTCAACATAAGATGATTGTTCATTGGAGTTGGGGTGTCTAAAGATAGGAGTTTGTAGAGATGGGTTTATCATAAGTTCCATCCATAGCAACAAAGCGACATCGGCATCTTCATCTGAGTCGGCAAAGTCGGCTTCCTCATTCTCGAGTCGGTCTCAGGCAAACGGGTAAAGCCTTTTCGGTTGCATCCTCCGCAACTAAACTCTTAGATCTAGGAAATTTCTTGAACGGTTTCTTCCTCGAAATTCATATTTCGGTTGAGGGCATTTGGAGGCAAAATGGCCGGGTTTTCTACTGATTGTAACACACAAGCTCACCTTGGGCATTTTTACCATCGGTTGAGGTAGAGTTTGGCCTTTTCTTTGATAGTTTCCGGATCTATGGAAAGATGAGGATTTGGGTTGGAATGATTTCTTTGTGGGATTTCTTAAAATCCTTAAACCTTTTGTAATTTCTAGCAAATGCAGCAAATTCATCCTCTACCTCAAGAGGTGTACTAGTTGAGGTATTGGCTTGAGTTGGTTGAAATTTGAGATATTGAGGGAGAGTCAACGGTAGTAGTTTGGTGGTAAGCATAGAAGAACCGGGAAGATCTCGATGCGAGGGCGGATGATAAATTTTTAAATTGTTTTTGCACTCCACTCGGTAGGTTGAGCTCTTCCTCATATAAGAACAAAGTAGACACAATGTTACGGATATGAGTAACATTCAAGTCACGGCACTCTTTCAAAATAGCGACCTTCACATGCCACAAGTATCCAAGAGAATTGAGGAATCTCATGTTTAGGTCTTTCATGGTATAGACTCTACCTAAAGATGCACAAGAGTTACTCACCTCATGAGAATCGGTCGTACGTTTCCTTCATTGTCTCATTTGGATTCTTCTTGAAGGACTCAAACTCAGGCAACACTTTTTGTAGAGTCTATTGTCCTTGGCCACTTGATCTCCTTCAAAGTATCGAGTAGACTCGCCACACTTGTTGAGCGGTCTCATAGCATTGTACTTGTTTGTACGGTCTGTCATCAAGTCTGAGGTTATGATGTGCAAAGCTTTTATGTCCAAGGAGTCACACCGGTTTGTCATCCTCGGTCCATTCTTCTCGTGGTTTTGGCACATAAGTTTCATAAACCTCAAAATCTTGTTCGAGACTCTCTATCTGCATGATCCATGAGAGGAGTTTTGGGAGCTCTGGTTGCAAGGTTGATTTTCAAGGGTGTCATGGGACCATCTCGACTACGATAGTTAACCTATCATCTATTGAATCCAAGTACCGCATGATTCTGTTTTCCATCTTGGAAATTCGTTATCGTTCAACATGGGAACGGATGTCAAGTTGTATGTTTGCATGATTTTTCCTGCCACTTTGGAATTGGCAATTCAAGCGGTTAAGCTTGGAAAAATGATTTTCGAAAATTGTAAGCTACGATACCAATTGTTAGGTCCCAAATGGTAGGAATCGGGCTAGAGGGGGGTGAATAGCACGTTAAAACTTTTTGCTAAAAACTTCTTTTGAAAAACTTTAGCTCACCGGTAAGTGATTTTTGCACGGCGGAAATTAAGTTTTCGGTTTAGAGAAAAAGGCAAACCGGTAAGACAAAATATCATGCAAGTCAAGACAAAGATTATTTCCAAGTAAGACAAACAAAGTGAGCGATGAAGTGAAGTCAATAGGTTGTGACCGAGTTGAGAGATTATCAACTCGATCACAACTACACAACAGAAAACAAGCAAAGCAATAAATGACACATTGTTTGAAGAGGTTCACGGTGTTAAATAAGCACTCGTCCTCTACCAAGTTTGGTCGAACTTGGATTTGTGAAGGTGCACTACTTTATTAATGGATTCTACCTATTACAAGTTGCAAGCCAATGATTGAAAGGCTGCCAAACTAGAGGTGACCACTAATGGGTCGTGCTACAATAAAGACACAGTGTTTTCTAGAGATGTGCTCACGCGGGTGATTTCTCTAGGGTGTTGTGTGTGAATCAATCAATGTGTTCCATAAGTAGTCTAATGGCGGAACACTACGAGAATTGATTGAGGTGCCGGTGAATAAGTCCTAACGAGATGTCTAGTGAATAGGGGACTTGCTTTGAATGCCTTGAACTAGAGAATGTGCGGGTTGGTAGTTCAAAGCAACTCACTCTCAAGAATCATAAATGCACCAACCTTCTTCAATGCTCCAGAAAGCTATTTATAGTGAACTTTGAAAAGGAGCCGTTGTCTTTGAAGAGGTTGCAATGATAACTTGGGTAGCGGGCATTAAATGGGAAGATCCTTGCATTAAATGCCCGAGATTTGGATAGAGAGGATTTCCGAGGAGATAGATGGGGCTCACGTGAGTGCGGTTACTTGACATTCTCAAAGAAGGTGCGGATTTGCTTTGCGAGAGATGTCATGTCGGCATGCTTGCTTTACCAACTTTAGCTAAAGTTGATGGCTTGAGTGGTTGGGAGCAATTAATGCACCTAAGCAAGCTGCTAACCGTAGGAAGCTTGAAGAGTAAGCCTTAACCGGTAAAGTAACATGGCCGGTAACAGAGGTGCGGCCGGTAACTCAACAGGTAAGATAGCTCAACCGTAAGAGGAGCTTTGACCGTGCTTGACTCCAACCGGTAACTCACACATTGCCTTGATGGAAATTCTCAGGTCTTCAAGTCTTCAAATCTTGAGAAAAATACATAGCAAAAACACTTGGCACTAGCACTAAGGGATCCTATGGTACATAGAAAAATTCTATTTTGATCTAACTGAATTAGGGGTCCTCATTAATGCTTGTTATGATTGGGATTAAGCAATTCTAAGCCAAAGCATATATTTGACTAACAGTGGTTCCAGTTGCAGTCACGGACAGCCTTACGATGCTCCCGGGCGCGCACGGAATCATTCCAACCTCCCCATGGCAGCCAGTGTCGACCAATGCACAGTCCGTGTCACACGTTTCAAAAATCCGTGACTTTTGGTTGGTTTTTGGTCTAGTCCGTGTCATATAGCCCAGTTGCATACCCACGTAAAGGTCAAGCCTTAGCTCATAACGGAAGCCAAGATTTTCGCTCAAGCGAGAATTGCCGAAATTCCGACAAGGAAAAATCGGTGGGATCTTGACTCCGACACTGACTATTGACCTTGACCCGCACGGAATGCGTAAGAGTCAAGACCGAGTCTTTGCCAAAAATCAAAAGATCTTTCGCTCAAGCGAAGCTCTGCCAAAATTCCGACAAGGAAAAATTGGCAAGATCTTGATCGGCATAGACTTCGATTCTGACTCACGCACCGCATATGCAACGAAGTTCAATATGACACTGCGTCATCCGGCTTTTGCCGCCTGACCCATGCCTATTATTCTCTCGGACATTACCGAAAGTCAAAACGTCATTCGCTCAAACGAAACTCTGCCAAAATTTCGTCAAGGCAGAGAGACGAGACTTTCCCGGTATTGCCTTGACTATAATCCGCATTGCTCGTGCGTTGAAAGGTCCTATGACCCGGTAGACCCGATAGGAGCGTTCTTTACTCTCGGTCGGTGGGATCCGCGTGCCCTATAGGACCCTCGCCGGGTGTCCACCACTGGGAGGTCGAAATACGGGTGGAATACGAGGGGCTTATAGGCGTAGTGACGGAACCCAGTGATCTAGGATTTAGAGTAGTTGCGAAAAGAAGGAGCAAACCCCTTTTCCAACCAACTAGAAATAAATAAAAGACATTGTTTTAAGTAAACTTGAACAATTAATGTAATCATAATTGCATTTTCCTATCTCGACCTTTCATGGTCAAACCCTAATCTTTCCAATTTTCTATCCAGACCTTTCACGGTCGAGCCTAATCGGGACCTCCTCGGTCCGATTTCCGATTTTCTATTCTGACCTTTCACGGTCAAACCCTAATCGAGACCTCCTCGATCCGATTTCCGATTTTCTATTCCGACCTTTCACGGTCAAACCCTAATCGAGACCTCTTCGGTCCGATTTCCGATTTTCTATTCCGACCTTTCACGGTCAAACCCTAATCGAGACCTCCTCGGTCCGATTTCCGATTTTCCAATCTCGACCTTTCGCGGTCAAAACCCTAATCGAGACCTCCTCGGTCCGATTTCCGATTTTCCCATCTCGACCTTTCACGGTCAAACCCTAATCGGGACCTCCTCGGTCCGATTTCCGATTTTCTATTCCGACCTTTCACGGTCAAACCCTAATCGAGACCTCCTCGGTCCGATTTCCGATTTTCTATTCCGACCTTTCACGGTCAAACCCTAATCGAGACCTCTTCGGTCCGATTTCCGATTTTCTATTCCGACCTTTCACGGTCAAACCCTAATCGAGACCTCCTCGGTCCGATTTCCGATTTTCCCATCTCGACCTTTCGCGGTCAAATCCCTAATCGAGACCTCCTCGGTCCGATTTCCGATTTTCCCATCTCGACCTTTCGCGGTCAAATCCCTAATCGAGACCTCCTCGGTCCGATCTCCACTTCCAATCTTGACCTTCCAAGGTCTCATCTTTTCCGATCAATTAGGATTAGGAGAAAATGTGTTTCGAGCAAAAGTTAAAGCGATAAGTGCATGTTACTTGAGCCTTTAGCCTAAACACTTACCTTCAAGTCTAAACCTTACCTATCCCCGAGTCTAAACCTTGCCTGTCCCTTTCCCGCAGCGAGAAAGAAGTGGGCTAGAATACTGGGTCAGCGGCTTTTCAGAAAACCTTAGGTTCAGACTGTTCATCAGCTCAGAGAGTCAGAATGGCGGTTTGACGAGAAAACGGTGAGGGTGCGGGAAATCGGATGATTAGGAAGGAAGAGTTAGTCTGGCTTTGGAAAATGCCCGGAAGGTTCATGAAGAAGCATTGTCATTGCTTATCGGTGCTCTTCGCCGCAATGGAGTCCAAGTAACAAATGAGTCAACGGTTCCACTGGTAGTGGTCGAAGATGAGACTCGAAGTAGCCATCTCGGCTCCCCGGCCTATAACCAATACCTTCCTCCATCCACATATGATCCCTTGCCAAGGACCACTTCTCCTCGGTCCTTTCCAACATCCCGGCTCATCGGGGCCCAATTGCCTTCGGCTTCTCGAACGGATTGGATTTCACCCCACTTATCCCTCGGTTTCAACAATACTGCCGGTTTATGCTCCGGCCTCACATAATCGGTTTGAGATATGTGGCTATGTTACGAAGCCCCTATACTCGCTGAATGCGATCATGAGTTGCCAAAGGATGATCCGAGTTTTCATTTGTCACCTAGGACTTAATGAATTCAGCCGTTCGGTTGCTACTACAAGTCACATGTTGCCGATTCAGGTAACCCGAGAGTCCCCGATTGACCCCCATGTGGTAATATTGATGGAACAAGTGAAAGCGGATGCAAGAGAAGCTTGACCTCATGATGAGTATCAATACTCCCTTGACCCAAGATGTCGGACCGGGCAAGGAAATGACTCCACCGAGCATAACCCAATGCCACCGGTACCAAGCGGCAACCGTACTGGCTCGGCACAGTCCCTCACAAAGGAAAGAATGTCGTAGCTTCCTTCGACCAAATCCAACAGTGGAACCAATTGGACGATGGGAATCCGAGTTTTGAGAACAACAAGGTCTCCCAAAAACCTCGCTCCTTTCACTTTGACGATGCGAGAGATGCCTTTAAGCAAGATTACGGAAGAGCTAATGAAAGAAAAACTCATAAAGCCCTTTGGAAAATTGGAAGCCCGGGAACCCCGGTGTTCGGTTGGATGAGTCCAAGTATTGTCTTTTCCATCAATACCATGGGCACAACAACGACAATTGCACCTCTTTGAAGTATGAGATCCGAAGTTGATAGAAGATGGGAAGTTTGAGAACCTCCATGGGCCAAAAACGAGAAAGTTACGGTAAGAGGTCGGTTCAAGAAGAGCAAGGTCGAAACGTCGGCTGATGATTTTGGGATGCCTATGAGCAAAGTTTTCGATGATTTGGTGAAACGAAGCCTTCTCGCACCTCTCGAGAATTATAAGCCAAGAAATCCAAGTAGAGTTGACGGGACCAAGTTACGTAGGTACCACAAGCATTATGGTCATGCGACGGACAAGTGTGTGGATACGAAGAAGGAAATTCGAGTGGGCGATCTACGAAGGAAAGCTCAAGTTACACAGCGGTCCAACCCGCGAAGAGTAGCTAGACTAGGGTTTACCTATCCTTAAGAAAGAAAAAAGAAAAATAGTCTCTCAGTCAACTTTCGTAGGTTCTAGTACTTTTCTCTTTCAATCAAGTCCTCCACGGACATTGTAATTAGTCTTCTATTTTCTATAAAAAAGTCTTCTTCTTTTCTTGCTAGACTTAAGACATTATTTGCACACCTACATTACATTTAATGAAATGGTTTTATTTTATATGATCACTTGCATTGCTCAGCAAATAATCTCTCGAAATAATTAACATTTTGATTAATCAGTGTGAGAAAGTCAACTAATGCCATCAAGCCATACACTTTCCTCACCCCACAAAAGGCCTTCATCAAAGCCATACACTTTCCCAAACCATGTCCTCACCATCACCTTGACCAAGTCAACGACGGCGGCATCATCAAGGGACAACAAGAGGTCACGCAGCTTCGAAAGATTGACCCCGTGTCGGCAACAACCCAGGAGCTTGCCTTAGACCTCAAGAGTATCAAGAAAGTTCAAGTAGGAGCTCGCCTTGATCCTCAGGTGTTTCAGAAAATAAAAAAAGATGTAGTGCAAAAAAGAGTAATACCCAGCTAGGCTGAAAATCCCAAAAAGGGCAGTTTAGGCAAAAAATAGGGTTGCACATATAAAAAAAAAAAAGAAGAAAAAGAAAAAAAATCTTAGTGCCCAGTTAGGCTGAAAATCCCAAAAAAGGGCAGTCTAGGCAAAAAACAGGGTTGCACATAAAAATAAAAGAAAATGAGGCCAAGGACCCAGCGTCACCAATCAAAAGCTTGACAGACAGGCGAGACCAAAGCTCAGAAAATGAAAGTTGTCAATAACAATGGGACGGTCGAAGCAAAGACGAAGCATTTAGGCACGTGCAAATCCTTTCTCCCCAATGAAAGAAGAAGCAATCGAAGCGGCCGTCAAGAATGACTTGGTCAAGGAATCATCTCGAGGCCCACGCCTCATCATCGGCTCATCCTAGCCTTTTCACTAAAGGAACCACAAATACCATGTCCCAAACACGGTCCGGCCAAGGCCGAACTACGGCGACTTTGAGCTCCTCACAATGAGGGAACGTAGGCAACCGGCTGATGGTCCGGTCATAAGCATATCAAGTTTCGGAAAAGCCGGTCTCATCAATGACCTCCCTCATAAGAATATCCAAGTTTCAGAAAATCCGGTCTCATCAATGACCTCCCTCATAAGCATATTCAAATCCCAGAGAATTCGGTCTCATCAAATGACCTCTCCCATAGACACAGTCAGATCCCAGAAAACCCGGTCTCATCAATGACCTCCCTATACACAAACCTTTCTTTCACACCGGCCCAACCTTGATCCGCGGCATTGGTTGACTTTCTCCTCATGACTAATAAGAATGTTTTTCATATCGAGATTAGTGGTTGAATAACCGAACATTAATAAAGGGTTTTAAGCAATCTTGTGATCATCGTAAATAAAACAAGTTTTCGAGATGTCTTGACAAGTCTTCTCTTTCTACATCTTAGGAAAAATAGTGCTAAACAACGATTTTACGTCGGCGGGGGCTTCCATACACTTTTACCAACCTTTCTACGCTTATACTCTCTCAAAAGAGTCAAACACAAAGCGAGTTTTGTGCCTACATCGAATAAGGCCGTCAAAATAACACAAAATTGGGATCTATTCCCACCTTTCGAAAAATATGCCCCTGCATGTATATATCTTCCTAAATTTCTTCTCTTCGTCCACATCTTCTTAAGGTTGGTGATTGATTAAAGAAAATAAAAGAAAAAAAAAGAGAAAAAGGATAGGTTCTCCCTCTTACTGCTACAATTCGCATTAGAAATTTGCCTCGAAACTCTCCAAATTTGGGGCTTTGCCAAGCCATTCCTTTAAAGCTGGGGCTTCTTTAGCCATGTTTGGGGTTCGCATCGGGTTCTTCACTAGGTCCCTAGATAGATTCGATTTTGGTCGAGATCAACCTCGGGATCACTTTCGCGGTACCAATCATATTGGGATTTTTGCTAGGTCATCGATTGGGGCTTCATCAAGTCACTTGTCCGTAACCTAAAACTTTGCCTACTCGGTTCATCCAACCGGGGCTTTGCCGGTGAAAGGATCTTTCCTTACTTCAATAAGATATAGGGCTTTTGCGAGAGTATTTCCTTAGGCCAGGGGCTTCGATAAGTTGCATCCATCCCTAGAAGAGAGGTTTGGTCACTTCAACATACGCTTTGGTTGTAAAAGCACATCGGCATCGGCTTCAAATGCCGAGAATGTGAGAAAGGAACATTCATCGAGACTCGAGTTTAAACCCGGTCTCGGCCAAGAGGAAATCCGGTCCACGTTGACAACATCTCGGCAACAACAACGGTTCGGTCCGCGCCCGAGGATACTGACCCCACTGTTTGAAACCCGTCTTAAACGATTCCCAAACACAATTCCATATGTACATCCAGACCCGGTCCTACCATGTTTCCAAGAAAAAATCACCCCTAGGCTCAAGTAACGTGCCAATTGCTAATGATAACATTTTCTCCTAAAAAGCGCCTCCGTTACTTCCGTTATAACGAGATAACACCAGGCGACAGTTTTCTAATTGTCAAAAAAAAAAATCCAACTCTAGCTACCTCTATCACAGATTGAGAAGTATGCTCAAGTTTGTCCAGCTATAGCTACCTCTATCTACTCGATAGTGACGTAAGCTTTAGCTTCCTCAGGTGACAACCTCCATTAATTGTCAAAACCTCAAGGATCCTAGACATCGTTCCTAAGCGTCTAGATGAAGCTTGAACTACGACCAAGGCTTGATTCCTCAGGGATACGTAGGTAGCCTTTCATAAAAGGTCCGGCCATCCGACCACATTGGTCACCTTTTTTCTTTCCCCATTCCTCGATGGTGCGTAAGCTTTTCATAAAAGTCCAACTATCTGACCACATTGGTCACCCCCATTTTATTTGGCACATTCCTAATAGGATCGGCCGTTTAACCTCCTAGGTCACCCCGTTTCCATCCTTATAGTAAGGGACCAGCATCTCTTTGCAATTTTGCCCCTGAGGCTCAATTTTACAATTTTGTCCCCGTAGGCTGTTTTACCCTTTATGCCCCTGGCATTTCCAATCATATCAATCAAATTTTTCCCTCCGGTGCCCCAGAGGCTTATTTTACAAATTTATCCCTGTGGATCATTTTATTTGCCTTTGGCATTTTTAATTCACTTCTTTTACAAAATTATCGGGTGCTTCCCACTTTCTTTACAAAAATCATTGAGTCCTTCTTACTTCTTTACAAAATGCATTCTCTCTCGCGATCTCAGTCATTCCAAGGTGGAAGAATGACATTTCGCTCTCTCTTTCGATCTCCGTTATTCCAAGGTGGAAGAATAACATTTCGATCTCTCTCGCGATCTCCGTCATTCCAAGGTGGAAGAATGACATTTCGCTCTCTCTTTCGATCTCCGTCATTCCAAGGTGGAAGAATGACATTTCGATCTCTCTCGCGATCTCCGTCATTCCAAGGTGGAAGAATGACATTTCGCTCTCTCTTTCGATCTCCGTCATTCCAAGGTGGAAGAATGACATTTCGATCTCTCTCGCGATCTCCGTCATTCCAAGGTGGAAGAATGACATTTCGCTCTCTCTTTCGATCTCCGTTATTCCAAGGTGGAAGAATAACATTTCGATCTCTCTCGCGATCTCCGTCATTCCAAGGTGGAAGAATGACATTTCGCTCTCTCTTTCGATCTCCGTTATTCCAAGGTGGAAGAATAACATTTCGATCTCTCTCGCGATCTCCGTCATTCCAAGGTGGAAGAATGACATTTCGCTCTCTCTTTCGATCTCCGTCATTCCAAGGTGGAAGAATAACATTTCGATCTCTCTCGCGATCTCCGTCATTCCAAGGTGGAAGAATGACATTTCGCTCTCTCTTTCGATCTCCGTTATTCCAAGGTGGAAGAATAACATTTCGATCTCTCTCGCGATCTCCGTCATTCCAAGGTGGAAGAATGACATTTCGCTCTCTCTTTCGATCTCCGTCATTCCAAGGTGGAAGAATGACATTTCGATCTCTCTCGCGATCTCCGTCATTCCAAGGTGGAAGAATGACATTTCGCTCTCTCTTTCGATCTCCGTCATTCCAAGGTGGAAGAATGACATTTCGATCTCTCTCGCGATCTCCGTCATTCCAAGGTGGAAGAATGACATTTCGCTCTCTCTCCTTCGATCTCCGTTATTCCAAGGTGGAAGAATAACATTTCGATCTCTCTCGCGATCTCCGTCATTCCAAGGTGGAAGAATGACATTTCGCTCTCTCTCCTTCGATCTCCGTTATTCCAAGGTGGAAGAATAACATTTCGATCTCTCTCGCGATCTCCGTCATTCCAAGGTGGAAGAATGACATTTCGCTCTCTCTTTCGATCTCCGTTATTCCAAGGTGGAAGAATAACATTTCGATCTCTCTCGCGATCTCCGTCATTCCAAGGTGGAAGAATGACATTTCGCTCTCTCTTTCGATCTCCGTTATTCCAAGGTGGAAGAATAACATTTCGATCTCTCTCGCGATCTCCGTCATTCCAAGGTGGAAGAATGACATTTCGCTCTCTCTTTCGATCTCCGTCATTCCAAGGTGGAAGAATGACATTTCGATCTCTCTCGCGATCTCCGTCATTCCAAGGTGGAAGAATGACATTTCGCTCTCTCTTTCGATCTCCGTTATTCCAAGGTGGAAGAATAACATTTCGATCTCTCTCGCGATCTCCGTCATTCCAAGGTGGAAGAATGACATTTCGCTCTCTCTCTTTCGATCTCCAGTTATTCCAAGGTGGAAGAATAACATTTCGATCTCTCTCGCGATCTCCGTCATTCCAAGGTGGAAGAATGACATTTCGCTCTCTCTTTCGATCTCCGTTATTCCAAGGTGGAAGAATAACATTTCGATCTCTCTCGCGATCTCCGTCATTCCAAGGTGGAAGAATGACATTTCGCTCTCTCTTTCGATCTCCGTTATTCCAAGGTGGAAGAATAACATTTCGATCTCTCTCGCGATCTCCGTCATTCCAAGGTGGAAGAATGACATTTCGCTCTCTCTTTCGATCTCCGTTATTCCAAGGTGGAAGAATAACATTTCGATCTCTCTCGCGATCTCCGTCATTCCAAGGTGGAAGAATGACATTTCGCTCTCTCTTTCGATCTCCGTTATTCCAAGGTGGAAGAATAACATTTCGATCTCTCTCGCGATCTCCGTCATTCCAAGGTGGAAGAATGACATTTCGCTCTCTCTCTCGATCTCCGTCATTCCAAAGGTGGAAGAATGACATTTCGCTCTCTCTTTCGATCTCCGTCATTCCAAGGTGGAAGAATGACATTTTGATCTCTCTCGCGATCTCCGTCATTCAAGGGTGGAAGAATGACATTTCGCTCTCTCTTTCCCGATCTCCGTCATTCCAAAGGTGGAAGAATGACATTTCGATCTCTCTCGCGATCTCCGTCATTCCAAGGTGGAAGAATGACATTTCGCTCTCTCTTTCGATCTCCGTTATTCCAAGTTGAAGGAATAACATTTCGATCTAGTCAAAGCTTGAACTACGATCAAGGCTTGATTCCTCCGGGATACGTGGGTAGCCTTTTATAAAAGGTCCGGCCATCCGACCACTTTGGTCACCACGTTCCTTCGTCACTCCTCGGTGATGAAGTAATCCCTCATAGAGACCACCTTGGTCATTTCTAGCATGTCCCCGGTAGGATCAATTGCTTGACCTCCTAGGTCATTTTCTATTTTCCCAGTGAGAGACCGAGTTTTCTCTTCTCCCTTCCTCAGTGGATCTTATTAGGAACTACGGCACTGGCTTGATTCCTCTAGGGATCATCGTAGGTAGCCTTCCAAAAGGTTCGGCCACTCGGACCGTCTCGGTCATCTAATCCGTCTCGGCATTCGCGAGATCGGATCCTTTTCTATCGACAACCCCACTTGCCTTGCAAGTGGCGTTGCCAGGGCCTGTAAAGTACCCAAATCTGGCTCATGCCTTAGGTTAATTTTCCCGACAATTTCGGTAAGTTTTCCGGTAATTCCCCGGACCTTCCCAGCGTTAGGAAACATTCCGAACTGTTTTTATTAAATAAGGGCTGAAGAGGATCCTTCCTAATTAAGAAACACGTTTTCTTAATTAGGAAGGAGGGTTCTAGAATTTGCCACCTTGCATGGTTCTAGAATGCTGAGTCATTCAGGATAAGCCCGCACGGCTGCATTAGCTCGCTGCTCTTAGCCGCACGGCTTCATTAGCCTTATCCAGATTACCTATAAATAGAGGCCTCCTCTACCCATTTCAACACACAACATTACCACCCCAAAAACAATACACCCACAATCAGTCACTCCCAAGACGTGAAGAATATTGGTGAAGGCTCAAGAAGGTGAAGAAGAAGCTAAAGAAGCCATCTCCCTCCTCCTTGAAGACCCAAGACCAACCTCTCCTCCTAGCTCCGTCCGAAGAAACAAAGGAAGCCATTGGTAACCTCGCACGCCCTAACCTTGCATTTTAATTAATATACTTGCTCATTGCATTCATATATCTTGCTTGGGACTTGGCATTCATAGTTAAAGATCATATCTTTATCATCCCCTTCCCCTTTTGCATGCATTAAGACATCATTTGTCATAAAAATGTAGTCTTTTTCATAAAGGTGCATCCTTTGCACCTAAAACCCCCATTTTTAAATAAAAATGTCATCTTTATGCATCATTTGCATATAAAAATCCAATCTTTTCAATAAAAATGCATCCTTTGCATTCAAAACCCTTTTCATGCATCACTTGCATAAAAATCCTATCTTTATGCATCATTTGCATAATAAAGGTCATTTCTTTCAATCAAAAAGCATCATTTGCTAAAACCAAAAATGTCATCTTTTCATTAAAGAGTCATTTTTCATCATGCATTCCCCTTTCCCCCAACCTTGGAACGGACCGGTGTAAAAGATCCTATCTTTACATCGTTCCTTCCATTAAAGGTTCACGATTTCTTTGGAAAGGGATAACCTTGAACCCTATATCTCCGATTATCGCTTAAGAAAGAGTATGAAGCCTCTATACGAGCTCGACCGTCTTAAAGCGTAGGATTGATGGGCTAAGGACCCTCCTTTTCTAAAGAACCTCATCTTTGACCAAAAGAGAGTCATTCTCTCGATCACGCAAGTCCCGAGGGTCCCGAGGTTAAAATGCGATGATCACAAGTCATAAGATGAGGACGGGATCATAATCCCAAATACATAAAATTCCAAGGAATCCCGAGCGACAACCAACAAATGGTTTGTACGTCCGGAAGACAACTTGGGACATTCCCCCCCTTTTTTCTCAAACACATGCACACAAGAAAGCACGCAAGCAAGCACGATTAATGAAATCTTGGGAGACTTGCTCCGGCAAGGCACTTTGGGTGAACGCCAAACGTTCTTCCCAAGGGGTAACTTAACCTCCGAACCCAAGTAAAAACCTTTTTTTCAAAGTTTTGAGGTAATCAAAATGGCGTGGCGACTCCGTTTTTCAAATAACTCGGATGTCTTCAAACTCGCGTGAATCCACAAAATTTGGGCACACATCCACACTAGCGGATCGTTCCATTAAATACCCGATGGGTATTATAGAAGATGTCCTTTGTCAAATCGGGAAATTGATCGTCCCGATCAACTTTGTAGTCCTTGAGATGGAGGAAGATCACCAAATTCCAATCATTCTAGGAAGACCTTTTCTTGCCACCGCTGGTGCAATAATAGATGTAAAGAATGACACTCTTTCTTTAAGCATTGGAAATAAGAAAGTCGAATTTAAAGACTTAAATCTCAAGAAACCGTTCCATGAAATCAACACTCCGGAAAATGATAGCAAAAAGGGTGAAAAGTCACAAGCCAAGGACTCAAAAATAATAATTAAAAAACCCTTAGATCATAGAGGTGAAAAAAATGTGCACCCTAAACAGCCTAATAAAATTGAAAAATCAAAGGGTAGAGGGCCTAAGAAAAAAGGCACACCGGGATGTCGCATGTGCATCAATTATAAGAGCTCAATCACGCCAAAGGGCAAGAAATGGCGAGTTGTTAAGGACAAGAGACCATTACAATACCACTCATCGCCCATTTTTACTGAAAGAAAGGGGTCGAGCTTATGACCTTAAACAAGCATCATCAGAATAGTAAACCGATGGATTATTTTCTTATTTATCATAATTTTGTTTACTCTTTCTCCCATCGCATGCTTGTCTCTTTACTCGTTGTTCCTTGAAACATTGAGGACAATGTTCATTTCAAGTGTGGGGAGGTATATCTATCTTTATTTTACTTGTTTTTTAGTTTAGTTTTACTTGCTTTCTAGTGTAAATTTTTTTCCTTTTAACTTAGTTGCATTTTCATTTTATGCATGTATAGTATATAAAATAAAAATAAAAAAATAATGATCCCTATGATGATCCATAATCATTACTTCTTATGCTTGTCATTTGCCTAGAATAATGTCATTATCTTTCCTCTCATATTTTCTATAAACTTAAAAATTTATAAGAAGAAAAATATAGGGATATTTTTTAGGAAATAATTAAAAGCCTCATAAGTTAGTATAGCAAAATATAGGATTTTCTCAAGAAAAAGGCATTTGATTAGAAGGAATCTTTATCAATCTATACTTGGTCATTTTTATGCAAATATTGAAAACATTTCTTTGAAATTGTACATTTTTAAATTTTATTACACACTTATTCCCTTATTAGAAGCACCCTTTGTTTTGCACCCCTTGGATCACACCCTTTCATCAAAAAAATTTCATATTTCCATTTCCACTAATCAATTCAAAGTTAAACATCTTTATCTTATTGCTAAAAAGAGTGACTTTGTCACCAACCCATAAAAGCAAAAAGAAACCTATTACTTCCTAAGTAACTCGGGGCACGGCGTTCGCTGCGACGATGCTTCCTTGCCAAACGGGAGTAATATCCAAAAGTATTCTTGATCTAAGTATTAGGAACATGGGGTTCGCCACCACAATGTCTCCTACTTGAAAGGATCAAAAATAACTTAGGTCTTTTGCAAAAATATAACACGTGCAAAAATAAGATAAATTTGTTTAACTTTGATGAGATTTTTCCACTATCATCATCCATTTTTCGCCCTTGTGATTCAAGAATGCAATACAATTCTTCGGGAACTTCTAACTTGTGAATAAATATTTATACTTTCCTTTGTACATTTTAAAGAAATAAATTCATCTTTTCTCAAAAATCACTCTAAAAAAGTGAAAGCTTTTCTTCTACCAAGAAATGAATCTAAGATTTATCCTTCTAGCATGCTTTACTTGATCAAAATTCTATATATGCTATATTAGGATATAGTCTTATAAATTATCTCTTTAAAAATATCCCCAAAATGCTTCTTCCTAATAAATTTTTAAAGGTATACAAAATATGATTAGAAAGATAAAGACATTATCTAAAAGGCATTTAGGGCTTGCTACTTTATTTCTGAGGGATCAATCTTGCTTTTTCTCCCTCTCCATATTTTCATTCTAAGTTTGCTTGGGGACAAGCAAAAGCTTAAGTGTGGGGGAGTTTGATAAGTGACTATCATATAGTCATTTATCCTTAGTTTTGTATACTTTTTAAATGCATAAAGCATCATTTTCATTTCATTTTATGTACTTTTTAGTTCCTTTTTTATATTATCTAGATTTTACGCCTTTTGGTATATTTCTTGCATTTAAAGACAGGTTTTAGGGTCTTTTTATCAAAAGGATGCTTGGAAACTTCAAGGCAAAAGACATGGAAGAGCACCAACCAAATCAAGCACACCAAGTTAAATTCCAGGTGGAGCGGCCGTGCAGCCAACATGGAGCGGCCGTGCACCTAGCCATTTTTAGGCCATTTGTGGACCTAAAATATAGAGCGGCCGTGTCTTGAAGAGGGAGTGGCCGTGTCATTATTCAGAGCGGCCGTGCAGCTTAGAGAGGAGCGACCGTGCGAAGTGTCAAGACTCAAATTCAAATCTGGCGCCAAGGGTCGCATGGCCGTGCAACTTCCTTGACGCGGCCGTGCAAATCGTGACTGCAGATGTAAAGGCACCTTTTGATGGCACCCAATTGAAGAGTCTCCTCCCAATTATAAATATGACCCTTGTAATCAGTCTTAGATACAAAATTTTAGAGAGAAATCACTGATACTTCATAGATAGAAAATACAAACAATTGTGATAACAATTTCCAAAGAGATTTGAAGATCAAGTTCATTGTTTGTTCTTGAAATTACTTTGGAAGAAAAGCAATAAAGTGAAGCACCATTTCCAGCACTTGCCTTCTATATTCATAAGTCTTTCTTACTCAATCTCTTACTTTTATTTCTTATATGTTATAAATGGCTTGTGAGTAATCCCCCTTATTCTTGGGGTTGGAAACTCAAAAGCATACTTGTTCATCATTCAAAATGAAAAGTCTTGTCTTCTTTCTTCATCTAAGAAATTTCTTTATATTATTCTTTAAATGCCTTACATTTTGGAGATGTCCAATTTGTATGATTCAGTCAATTGAGAGAAGTACCTAGCGGAGAATCTCGATTGACGGAACCATATAAAGAAACTAGGTTTCATTGATCACGAAAGTAGTTCAATGGCCTAGGGATGTTCCTTTAATGGAAAATATATCGACTCTCGTTCTTAAAGGGTTCTTACTAATTATGGTCAGCTAGAGATAAGCCGGAACGCCCGTTTGTGACAGGGCAGGAACAACGTAAACGGAAATCTCAAACAATTAGGACATAATTAGTGAAGAATACAACGCTACTTGCTTGACCGTGAGAAGTAGTGCAAGCCAAATATATCATCCTTGCTTTTTATGAAAATCTTTTATCTCTAAGACAATGACGATTTGATGAACAAAATTATGTGTATGATTTCCAATCCCGAGAATGCTTCGTTTTATAAGAATTTAATTAAAGAATTTTCTGTTTATGTTCTCTCTATTTTTCTAAAAACAAATTTTATCTCCCCCAATCTTTTCTATAATTTCTAAAGACAAAAATATTCCCTAAAGTAAACCCTGTCTCTGTGGGATCGACCCGTACTTGCACCCGCTATATTACAATAGCCCGTGCGCTTGCGGATATAAATAAACCGTTAGGTTTCGACCGAACATTGGCCCATCTGTCCAACTGTCTCACGGCCTGGTTGTACGTACGACCAGACACCTGCAAACCAGGAAAGTCGTCAAAAGACAAACAGACAACACAGATGCAACATTTGCAGAATGCTATTATCAAATACAGAAAATCAAAAGCACTCACCGAAGCATTGGGGTCCACTCTGTACCGAGGCCTCGGCTCCTCCGGAATAGGGATCACCAATCGCTTGCGAGAACCATCCTGCCCCTCATACGCCAGCCTAGCTCAAGGGAGCGGGTAGTCTCGGGGATATCAAGGGCCCTCGCCCTCCCTGTGCAGCACTTGCGGGCTCCTCAGCCTCGTCCTCAAGAAGATGTCATAGTCGGCGCCCTCTATGATGAACTCGGTATAGAACACGCCCTGTCTATACCGCTCCAGATCCTCCATCGGTATCAACAAAGGATGCTGCATGTGTGGAGGCGGGTCCATCGGTACCAAAGGAAGGGACCCCGGACCATGCTGACAGGTCACCCTCTCCCCCAGATACATCGCGTCACAATGAAGCCCCACCAGCAGCTTTCGCCGACGTGTGACCTCTCTAGCAGCCTGAACCACAACAACATTAATCCGGTTCCACCAAGTCAGCTGGATCCGCCCGGAAAACTCTCGGCTCAGGGCTAGAGACACCTCCTCGTAAGTCAGCCGAGTACCCTCCCTCGATGACGCCGGCTTCTTCGTCTCCTTCTGCCAAATCAACATGGCAGGGAACATGACTCATACGCCTCCTTGATCTCCCATCTCTGCGGGCGGAACACCTCCAAACCTCACACCTGTCAAGCACATGGAAAGTTATGTCAGCTACAGAGCAGATACATATGAGTACAAAATGAGACAAGGAAGAGAAAAAGACGGGAACTTACATCCAAAGCAAACGGAAAGCAGCATAAGGTGTTCTCCTCTCCCCACGAGAACCTATCCAAGGCATGGTAGAGCTCGACCAGTCCATCCTCCCCCCATACGAACCCTCTCACGGCGTCCAGATCAGTCAGCGAGCCGAGCAAAGGGAAGTGACAGGATGTGTCAGAAGTAGGTAACAGGGTCGCTGACAAGAAAACCATATGAACCCTCGAGCCAGATGCTCTGCGGTCATCCTCGGAGACCCCTCCAAATAAGAAATAATACCCCTCCTCAGATGAGCCTCCATCGGCCCATATCGAATACCCAAGCCCCTGACATCGGTAATATCAAAACCCAGCAGATCCGACAACTGCCCCGGGGTATACCCATCCACCCACACCAGCGTGTTGCCCCAAAATGGCAACCCAGTGATCGCCGCAAAGTCACTCGGAACTTTCAAAACCTTTCAAAAACTCCGTCGAATTCGGAACTTTCAAAACATTTCAAAAACTTCGTCGAATTCGGAACTTTCAAAACACTTCGAAAAATCCGTCGAATTCGAAACTTTCAAAACCTTTCGAAAATTCCGTCGAATTCGGAACTTTCAAAGCATCTCGAAAACTCCGTCGAATTCGGAACTTTAAAAACATTTCAAAACATTTCGAAAAAAAAAAATTACTCCGTCCTGAATTAAATTTACTTTAATTTCGGAAAACACCTCTAGGCATGGGATTTTGCAACCAAAATTTTTATGTCATCTACCCATAGTGTCAATTGAACTACACTCTAGTCAATTTCGACAAAGGCGCATAGCAAAGTCAAAAGCCCCAATTCGGGCACCAAGAACCCTAACTCATTTCTAGTCAAATTCCTAACATTTAAAGAATACACATTCTTAAATTAACGGAATTTAGAGAAAGTTTACCTGTCTTTCGATCCCTCCCTTGGATTTGTGAGTGTCCCGAGTCGGATAGAACTCCGATGGATCCACGGGAAGAACGGTGGTTCGAATGGTCCTCACCAACCTCGTTCTTTCATTATCGGTCCTCCTATGGCGAGCAATTGGTCTCAAATCGGCATCCATGTTGATTTTCCCTCAAAAATTTGAGCAAAACTCACAAAATGGGAAGAGTTTTTTCTCTCTTTTCTCTCCCTCCTCGCCTGAAAGTATGGAAAATGGAACAAGTTTGCATCGGCCTTGGCGCTGATTTAAATCTGGTCAAATTCAGTCCATGTCCGGCCGGACTCTTTTGCAGCTGAAAAGATTCCTTGCCAATTTGGCCCCTCAGCTTCTCGCAGTTTCAGTTTTACCCCTTTTGGCCCCCAAAAGTGTAAAATTTCCTCAAGTTAGACCTTTCTAACACCCCCTCCCCCGAGGTTAAGTCCCAGTTAATTCCTCGCTAACGTTCGTCTCCAGACGTTAAATTCTCAGTTAGTTTTTACAAACGTTCGTCTCCAGATGTTAAATTCTCAGTTAGTTTTCACTAACGTTCATCTCTAGACGTTAAATCTCAAATCGACGTTTGACATTCAAACGCTCACTTCCGTCTCAAATCGACGTTTGACATTCAAACGCTCATTTACATCCCAAGTCGACGTTTGACATTCAAACGCTCACTTCCATCCCAAGTCGACGTTTGACATTCAAATGCTCACTTCCATCCCAAGTCGACGTTTGACATTCAAACGCTCACTTCCGTCTCAAGTCGACGTTTGACATTCAAACGCTCACTTGCGTCTCAAGTCGACGTTTGACATTCAAACGCTCATTTCTGCCCCAAACCGACGTTTGACATCCAAACTCTCAGTCCCATCTTCGGACATTAAATCATAACTCCGTCTCCTGACGTCAAAATTCTTACTGGTTTTCACCAACATTCACTTCCCCGGCAGTCATCGTAAGCTTGCACAACAATCCCTCTTCGGCCATCACCGTAAGCCCGAACACTCCTCCCAAGCAGGATCCTAAGACCATCCGTCTAAGAAGAAACGTCAATCAATCCCCCTATCTTTGTTAGCACTCTGGAAGCTCTTCCCCAACAATGTGTCAGTCTCTCCCGAGACTACATCCCGTTCCTAACCCCATCATTAGAATGTCAATCCTTCCGTGTTGTTAATAATGCCTGTTTAACACAACCATTCCCATCATGGCCACCCTATCCCCAGTGGATAAACCTGGCCGTCATCATGAGTCCAGAACTCAAGGCATGAATGCCTTCATCTCAGGATAAACGCATCCTCGCAACTTCGGTCTGAGGCGCCACACGCCCTCATAAGTTTCAGCAACTCCGGTCTGAGGCGCCACATGCCTTCGTAAGTTTCAGCAACTCTGGTCTGAGGCACTACACGCCCTCGTATGTTTCAATAACTCCGGTCTGAGGCGCCACACGCCCTCGAATGTTTCAGTAACTCCGGTCTGAGGTGCCACACGCCCTCGAAGGTTTCAGAAATCCCAGGTTCAGATGCCTCACAATAGTCTCCATTCAGGTTCAGATACCTCGCAATGGTCTCACTCAGGTTTAGACGCCTCACAACAGTCTCGCTTAGGTCAAGGTCCCCACGCGCGGCTCCTTGCACCTACGAACTACGATCGGCTTGATTCCCGCTCGGGATACGTAGGAATCCTTTCGGTAAGGGTCCAACCAGCTGACCGCCCAGGTCTTTCAAAGTAAGGCATCCCCCAATTTGGATCCTTATCTTTTTCAACGACCTGACTTCCTTCGGAAGTGACGTCGCTGAGGGGCTAACTGTAAGTACCCAAATCCAGATCATCAAAATCCGTTAGAAGTTAACCGGAATCCGTTAACTGGCCCGCTCTAGGTTAACCGGAACCCGTTAAGCTCCCCGTTCTCAAGCCAACAAGACGTCCCGGAACTGCCCCGTGCATCCCAATGTCGAAGCGTACTCAACACACGTTGTCACACGTAAAAGTACAGCTTCTCCTGAAAAATGCACTTTCCGGCACTTTTCGGGGGCGTTTCGGACATTTTCCGGACAGTTATTTAAAAAACGGACAAAACCGGGAATAATGGCACGATATTTCATGCCCTAGGTGAGTCACAGTACACGTGGCATGCATGCCACAGCTCCCTTGTCAACCTCAATCACATTTCAGTGTGAAAAGACTAAAATACCCCTAGTATGCAGTCCAAGTCCGGCCGGACTCTTTTGCAGACAATCCAGAATTGCCAGCAAGTCCCTCCAGTTTCCAAAGTTTCACAAAAACCCCTGGAATTCACCCTAAGTCCGTCTGGACTCTTTTGCAAATTTACCCTATAAATACAAAGGGCTGTCAAACATTTTGACAACAACAAAATTCACCCAAATTCACCACAGCCACAACCCAAACCCTTTTCACCCTCTCTCGAGCCCCCGTTTTGCCTCGATTTGCGTGAAAACTCCGTATTTCAACCAAATACAACCCTCAACACCTCGAAATACCGTTCCAAACACCTTTTCATATCTCGTATACGCCCACCGAGCCAAAGGAGCTGATCCTAGCCATAGGTAGTGCTCTCTCTCCCTAAACTCTCGTTCCGTCTCGGTTTATGCACCAGTCGCTACAACCATTTCGAACGAACGTTGTTGAAATGTAGACGTCACCGTCTAATGGGGTCCGATACGTTTTAGTCCTTGATCCTCTTCTCTTCCCGTAAGAGAAGTAATCTCGGGTTAAAACGGCGTTCCGACCCCGTTCCGTTACTTTTTATGTCATTTACAATTTCGGATCGTTTGATCCATTGAACATCATTTACTTTATGTCATTTAAAAATTACGAATCGTTTGATCCGTCGATCGTCATTTACTTTCATGTCATTTACAATTCCGAGCCGTTTGGTTCGTTGAACGCACCTTTACAATTCCGAGTCGTTTGATTCCGTCGACACCGCACTTTAAATACTGTCATTTACAAGTCCTAGCCATTTGGCTCGTGATAGTATTTACTTATCAAAGTCCGAGTCGCAAAAACGATTCGTTGATCGCATATCATTTAATGCTTTTTTCCCGTAAAATCGCTAAAAATGTAATGCCCGGTTCAAAACCGGAGTTCGACATTCGAACTCTCTTTCAAAATGCGCGAAATAACGTTTGGCATCCAAACGATCATCTTCAAACTTAAAATCCGACATTTGACACTCAAAATCATTTAATGCTTTTTTCCCGTAAAATTGCTAACAATGAAATGCCCGGTTCAAAACCGGAGTTCGACATTCGAACTCTCTTTCAAAACGCGCGAAATGACGTTTGGCATCCAAACGATCATCTTCAAACTCAAAAATTCGACGTTTGACATTCGAACGCTCTTTTCTTAAAAGTCAACATTTGACACTTAGGTTAAACAGTTAAAATCAGAACTCGTGTCACTTTTCCTAAAAACTTCAAAACCGACGTTTGTCATTCAAACGCTCGCCTTTTCAAAAGAATCACAAAATCAACGTTTGACATTCAAACCAAGATTAAGCTTGTCATTCAAGCCCCCATTTTCAAAATACAAACCCACACACACACGCACACATTTTCGAGAAAGGTAGAAAGACTCGTCATACGAGGCGTTTCGGGTGATCTCAAAATACTCTTCCCGAAACGTAACATGACCTCCGAACCTAACAATCTCTGGTACTGAAAAAAGCTGTTTCCTCATTTTTGCTACCAATAAAAATGACACCCCTTTTCAAAGCTTTTTCCTAAGTTTTTGCTACCAATAAAAATGACACCATTTTCACAAAAAAGCCATTTCTCAACGTTTTGGGCTCAAAATACAAAACCGCGTGGCGACTCCTCTCCTTCCCGAAAGCGAGGTCTCAAACACCAACCCTCCGCGAAAGACAACCGCCTTTTCGTCGCGCGCAAAAATCCGGGTAATTTCAAAATTCCTTTGTCACACGATGTCATATTGAACATAAGTCATGGTCCACGTCAACTTATATTGTTTAATGCTTTCTCGATTCCGAATATGTTGATAATCCAAGTGCATTTGATCTCTATCAAATATCTTGAGTGTGGCCACACATTTCATCAACATCATACATCGAGGGGCCCAAGCAAACATCTCTCTCTCTATCGAGAGGGACAAATCCCATCTTGACTTATCATTCTTCCCTACAATAATCCAATCGTGCCAACATAGCCCTTATTGTAGTCTCTAATGCATGTCCCCAAAAAGAAACAGGAAGGTCAACTTGACTCATCATCAAATGAACCATGTCTAATAAGGTTCTATTCCTCCTCTCGGACACACCATTCCATTGTGGTATTCCGGGTGGAGTCAACTTTGAAACAATTCCACAGTTTTTGAGATGATTTTCAAACTTTTGGCTATTCACCACCGCGATCGGATCGAAGTGCTTTAATATTTTTGCCAAGTTGATTTTGTACTTCATTTTGAAATGTTCTAAACATCTCAAACGATTCACTTTTGGACTTCATCAGATAGACATAGCATATCTAGATAAGTCATCAGTGAATGTAATGAAATACCGAAATCCTCCCCTAGCAATGCTGCTTAATGGTCCACATACATCTGTATGTACTAGGGCCAATAAGTCACTAGCCCTTTCACTACTCTTAGTGTAGGGTGGTTTGGTCACTTTTCCCAATAAACAAGATTCGCATACCTCATATGATTCATAATCATGTGAGTCTAAAAGTCCATCCATATGGAGTTTAGATATTTGTTTCTCATTTGTATGACCAAGCCGGCAATGCCACATGAACTGTTGTTCACATCATTCGGTTTAGATTTCTTACTTATATATAGATATTTTCAACATTATTTTGTTTCTCAATATCAAGGATATAAAAGCCATTAAATGAATTTGCAATACAATAAAGCATATCATTTAAATAAATATAAAACTTCTTATTCTCAATAAGAAACATAAATCCTTCATTATCCAAACAAGAAACATAAATAATATTCCTACTCAAATCCGGAACATAATAACAATTATTCAAAACAAGTATTAGTCCACTAGGTAAAGTGACTTCATAAGTCCCTACAGCTAATGCAACAACTCTTGCTCCATTCCCCACATGTAGGTCTACTTCACCTTCTTTGAGTAGCTTTCTATTCTTTAGTCCTTGCACATTTAAACAAATGTGGGATCCACATCCGGTATCCAATACCCATGAATAAGAAGTAGAAAGGAAAATATCTATCATATAGATACCTGGATCATTAGCAATCATATTGCCCTTCTTCGCTTTTAGGCCTTCCTTATAAGCCTTGCAACTTTGCTTCCAACGATCAATCTCATTGCAATGGTAGCAAATTGCATCCTTTTGAGACACTTTGGGTATAGCCTCTTTGGCATTGGCAACTTTAGCGCTAGGTTTAGCAACCTTTTCTTTACCTACTTTGTCTTCCCTTTTGAACCTCTTTATTGTGTTAACCATTAACACAACATACCTTTCTTGCCTAGCCTGCACTTGGAACATTTCCTTTGTGCGCTGTGCTAGGTCAAAAGGAGTTACCATGCGTTCAAGGTCCTTCTGAAGAGCCTTACACATGGTGGAAAGTATAAGGCAAGCAACATCATTAGAACCATCAACATGTTTCTAATGTTGCTCCTTATCTGCCCTTGCAACATTTGCAGCGGGTTTAGCAGGAATGGGTTTGTCAAGAACGTACAATTTGCCTAAGAACAATTCTTAAACTTCTGATCCAATCAGAATAGTCTGTACCGTTCTTTTCGATATTTTCCTTATTAAGGACGTATCGCAATTTACTATGTAGTGCCATTTCTACAATAAGATATACATACAATACGAACACATATAAGTATCAAAACATTTACCATCTAAGAGACAAATAATGTATTTCATAAATACTCCCACTAAATTATACACCTTCAAATACAAGCATGTATCATATAATTATAATGGGCTAAGATCCATATTTCACTTGATTTTGGTCTAACTGAGTCAATGCCCGAAATCAAGCTATTTTGGTAGATAACATCAATCATATCATATATGACTCTTAGATCTTTTTATGAGATTCCTAGACATCATATGTCAATACATGTTTTAATCTCATCTATGTCTTGGGTCAAATCTCATTTGAAAGCACCAATTAAGTTAAAACCTCTTTCAAACGTATGAGACACGAAAGGATGCATCTAACTGAGTCAAAACTGCATCAACCGTTATCTCACCGTGATCACAAATTAAGATATAATGATGCACCCAACTGAGTCGAAACTACATCAAAATACCTTAAAATTTCACTAGTGTTCTAATCAAGGGGTGGAATAAAAACTTAAACATTTAGAAGGTTTTACACATAGTAACAAACATCGCATGATTGTATATGAAACTTATGTGTACATCATCATGAACATGGGATTTCACATAATACCCTACTTTAGGATCATACCAATAATCATGTAACAAATAACAATTATAAATCACACAATTATTGAATTCTCAAAACTTAAGGATTCAAGTAATCATGTTAATCAAATTAAATATGTCATCAAATCCTAAACAAAAAATTTGTTTCAATTTGAGAATTTACTAATCTAATTAATCAAATTAAATAGATTAATAACCCATGTAGAAGATCTATATCATTAATCAACTATTAATCATAATCATGTTATATCTCATATAACTGTTTTAACAACACACATAAAATCATAGATCTATTTCATATAGCATGTAAAACATTTAATCAAATTAAATCTAGCATGCTAATTTTAACCTAACATGATAAAACGCGGCTCTAATACCACTGTTGGGTTTTGGGGTTACAAACGCAGCGGAAGATTTAGCAAATAACACAAAACCCTAGCCTTGAATCCATTTAACACGAATAGATTAAAACTTATGAAATAGATTTACATACCTTAATAGCGATTTTGTTGCTCCAAAACGAATCTTGAAAATCGAATCTTTGAACCGTTGAGGAAACTTTGATCTTCTCCTTGTTCTTCCTTGGTGATGAATCAACAATGGTAGATCTTCAAGCTTTGGGTGATAAATAAATCACCCTCTATTGGTAATCCACACGTGAATGAACCAAGATCTATATCTTGTTGGATTGCTAGATGATCCTCTATTGTTGAAACTCTTTTCAACAATCAATGGCTGTTATGGAATGAATCTATGGAGTTTTTTTATCTTTGATTCGTAATCAAAATTAATCAATTAGTGTTTCTCAAACCCTAATTTTCGTGTGTTTTGACCAAGGACAAAGGGTCTATTTATACTTTATAAATATTCCTAACTTTTACGAAGAAAACCCTAATTTCCAAGCCAAAAATGGTCTTCCAGCACAAGCGGGATGAGTCGTCCCCTATTGCCAGCATCCTGATACACTCGTCCCCCTTATGGGGAATAGTTAGTGCATTTGGGGATGAGTCATCCCGTGACCCTAGATTTCACATTTGAGCCATTTTTCAATCCGTTCTTTGTGTGTGACCCTTTAGGAATTATATTTTATGTTGGTAGTGAGTTGAAACATCAACCTCACAAGACATAAGTGGTCTCTAGCAAGCCATTATGTCTACCCAATTAAATATAACATTAAAGCTTGATTCCTTGATAGATAGATGTCACAGTCCCTTTGTCACACGATGTCATATTGAACATAAGTCATGGTCCACATCAACTTACATTGTTCAATGCTTTCTCAATTCCGAATATGTTGATAATCCAAGTGCATTTGATCTCTATCAAATTTTTTGAGTGTGGCCACACATTTCATCAATATCATTCATCGAGGGGCCCAAGCAAACATCTCTCTCTCTCGATCGAGAGGAACAAATCCCATCTTGACTTATTATTCTTTTCTACAAGAATCCAATCGTGCCAAAATAGCCCTTATTGCTATCCTATTAAAGATAGTGCTATACTACATCAAACACAATGTTCATCATGTGGAAGATGATGATAATCTCAGGTATTAAGGATTCCAATGACACGACTATCATAAAATTTAATCATGACATATATGACTATATATCATGTCATAAATCTCATAGGTAGGTCATGTCCAGTACCTTGTTCTCTAACAAGTACCCATAAGTGTAATGTGCATCCTCATGCATATAATCATCTCTATGATTATCCATTACCAACTTATACTAGTTATTCACAATAACTAGGGACACAAAATATTATAATAAACATGCAAAATATATAATACTCCAGATAAACATTCTCTATTATAAATGATAAAGACAATTACATAACAGTATAAGTTATGAGTCAAAATAACTATACGCCTAGGGCATAACACCAACATCAACTCCCAGAGGATGAAGCGTGTGCTAGACTTATCAAGAAGAAATCCGTAAGATTCACGGTGTTGAACATAATCTTGTACAGAAGATCATTCACAAAACCCCTGCTAAGGTGCATCTATCCCAAGAAAACATAAAATCTCTTGGCAGAAGTCCGCGAAGGCATTTGTGGTGGTCACCCGGGGGCCAGAATCTTAGCTGATAAAATCATCAGGCTAGGTTACTACTATCCAAACCTGAGAGATGACGTGCAAGCCTACGTAAGAAAGTGTGGCAAGTGCCAGAGATATGCTAACATTCCTATACGTTTAGCAGTGGAACAGACTCTCATAATACCTACGTGGCCATTTAAAATGTGGGGAATCGACATCATTGGACCCTCCCCCTCCTCCCATGAGAGGTAATTGCAAGTATGTGATCGTGACAGTAGATTACTTTTCCAAATGGATTGAAGCAAAGACCTTAGCCAAAATAACAGAGGGGAACGCAATAAACTTTATCCACGACTTTATCTAGTGTTGCTTCAGGGTTCCACACACCATCATTTCAGATCATGGGCTCCAATTCTCTAACACATTTACAGCAAAGCTGAATAGACTAGAAGTCAGACACATCAAGTCATCTGTGAGCAGACCTCAATAAACGGACAGGCAAAAGCGACCAACAAGTTGGTGCTTACATCCTTAACCAAGAACCTAGGAGGGAGTGATGGCAGATGGTTGGATGAACTTCCCTTAGCCTTGTGGGCAGTTCGCACAACAACCCGGGGGCCAATCGGGGAAACCATATTCACACTGACCTTCGGATTTGAGGCTATGGCACCAGTTGAGATGGCCATCCCTACAACAAGAAACTATAACTACAATGAGAAAGTTAACAATATCAACAGGATCCTAGATATAGACCTATTATATAAAAGAAGACTAGATGCTCAGATGAGGATGTTGAACTACAAGAAGAGGACCAAAGCCTATTATGACAAAAAGGTCAACAAGAGAATATTTCAAGTCGAAGACTGGGTACTTAGAAAAATAAAAGCTACTGGAAAAAAGGCATAACAAAACAAGCTCTCCCCAAACTGGGAATGCCCCTACATAATCACTCAAATTATTAGAGAAGTGACCTACAGAATGAAAACCCAGATGGACAAGATCTGAAACACCCGTGGCACTCTCATCATCTACGAAAGTATTATCATTAGTTTTAGTTTGTTTTGATTTAATAGATTAGTACTTATTAGTATTTTCCTTTATTTTCAAGTAAAATATGATTGCAGCTTGATGTAATCAGTTTCAGTTAATAAAGATTCAGTTTCATCAAGGCAAATGACTAGCAAGACAAAAGACGAGGAGCTCCCTCCTCAACATTCAAGGGATAAATTCCCACCAATTTACCTAATACCTATGATCGAACGACCTTCCTCGACATACAGAGGTAAAGCATAAAAAATTACCTAATACATATGATCGAACGACCTTCCTCGGCATAGAGAGGTAAAGCATCAGAAATTACCTAAGACCTATTACCGAATGACCTTTCTCGGCATAGAAAGGTAAAGCATCAAAAGTTATCTAAGACCTATGTCAAATGGCCTTCTCGGCATAGATAGATAAAACCTAAAATTGTCTAAGACTTATGACAGAACGGCCCTACTCGACATGAAGAGACAAGTACTCAAAAATTATCTAAGATCTATGACCGAACAACCTTACTCGGCATAGAGAGATAAAACCTAAAACAACCTATGTGTTAGGTCAAATAACCTTCCTCATCTTGATAAATAAATTCACTATTCCTTCAACCAAACCAAATGAGCTTCCTCGGTTTCAAATAATCAATATCAAATGACAAGGTGATCCTCCTCGATTTCTCAAGATAGTTTGGCACTTATACAAATATTTGTACATTCAAACAATCAATATTCAAGACAAAAGCAGTTAAAGGAAATGCATAAACATAAAGGACGACAAGTAGATGAAGAAAATTATTTATATTGATAAAAGCATTGAAGTACAGTGGGAGCTCTATTACATCAACAAAACAAAAGCTAAAAAGTCCCTAAGACTGATCAACCCCCCTAAAAAGTTCATCCTGTTTAGAAGCAACGGGGGGAATGACAACTTGATCAGATCGGGCTTCCTCGGGTTGAGCTCCCTCAGTTGGCTCCTCCACGGCATCGGCCTCCCCGTCTTCTAAACTTAGGCCCTCATCCTCTATTTTTTTCAATAAGTGTATGGATATTTTGGGGATCAAGGGGAGGGATAGGCGACCTGGGCATCCAAAGAGGCAATGACCTTCAAAGCATTGACGGAGAAGGGGATGAGAGGGTGTATAGACCGCGCTGCCTCATTATGGACGTCTTCTCAGCCACTGCTTGTCTAAAAGCTGAGCTGGCTTTATAACGAGCAATGGAACTTGCCTCCCTAAAGGGGATGCTTGCCTCTAAGTCTTTTAGCCGGGTAGCAGCATCCACGGCTTGCTTCAGGGCCTTAACCCTTTACCTCTCCAGCTCCACCTCCCTCGCCATGGCGGTCTCCTTGGCTCTGGCCAGAGCTTCCTAGGCCGCCATTTCCACCTCCTTGGCTTTGGCCTTGGCCGCCTTGAAAGCATCTGCATCAGCTCTGATGTTTTTCAGGAGCTCCACATCCTTCTTCAGGTCGGTCTTGTCCTTCTCAGCTTATTTTTCAAGCTTCTGTTCATGGACCTCGACCGCCTTAAACTTTATAGCCTCATAAGCCGTGATGGTGGCTAGCTGCACAAAGACAAAGCAAAATTATCAAAAATAGTCTAAGTACAGAAATATCGATGAATAAAGGGAAGATGACTAGAAGGTTTACCTCACTCAACAAAAGGCCCTTTCTATTGACCAAATGTTCCATCGTCGGTTTGGACTCAATAAATTGGTCCAAAATATCATCATCTAAGGACCGATGGAGAACAGTTCCACCCACCCTCAGTTGGGGACCCTTATGAGCAACAAGGTACATGCCCTTAAGTATAGGGAATTGACGAGCATTATTTATGGGCTGGAGAGCCTCAGTCCTTGGCCGTTTATGGGCTGGAGTCCTTCCCCAAGTATTTGTTTCCTCGGCCTCTATCAGGCTGATCTGCTTGAGAGCTTCCTCGGCCTGGGGAATAATAGTTTCATGGGAGCTTTGTCCCTCCCCGGTATGGGCCTCCTGCCTATCTTTAGCTTTCTCGGTGGAGGCTTCAGTGCCTCCCACCGGCTTGAGGGGTAAAGCCCCAGCTTCCTTAGAGGCCAAAATGGCCTGCCTCTCAACGGCCTCGTAGTGCCTCTTATTCTTTGCCGAGTAGCGTGAAGTCCTGCTCTTTAATTTCATGAGGGCTTGGGGGTCAAGTATTTCTTCTGACATCTTCTTTTCCTCCTCGGTAGTCAGATCTAAAAAGACGAGAAGAATTAATCAGCAAAAAACGAAAAGGATAGTATAGCAAGTAAAAAATGTACAAGTACTAAAGACGGGAAAGAAAGAAATTTAAAGCCAGGAAAGTCATTCACGGTTAAACACCGGTTCTTGTAAAGCTTGCATATATCACATTCTGAATGGAAAACGAGGCCGGGATGCAACCTCCATCTAGATGCCTATTTCCCATAATAACTGAGGCCATGTGCACTAGACAGTCTAGAGGGCCTGGCATAATTCCAGCTTGGACGTAATACCTCTGGTTGGTCTCCAAACATGACCAACACAGGGTTCCCACCTCAGTAAATTGCCTCAAATTCTCAATCAACTGGCCACTCTAGTCAGGCCTCCACACCTGCTCGGGCACGCCAGGAAACCGATGTTGGTGTAATTCCCTAGGCATTTAGTTATGTTTGACTTATAACTTAAACCGCCATGTAATCATCTTTATCATTTAATATAGAGAAAGTTTATTTGGTTCGTTATATGTTTGCATGTTTATTATAATAACCTGCGT
The DNA here is from genome assembly GCA_022495995.1 of Adenophora triphylla var. japonica. NCBI lineage: Eukaryota > Viridiplantae > Streptophyta > Magnoliopsida > Asterales > Campanulaceae > Adenophora > Adenophora triphylla. The sequence goes on from JAFEMH010006450.1 coordinate 65,729, forward strand.
CCCTAGTTATTGTGAATGACTAGTATAAGTTGGTAATGGATAATCATGGAGATGATTATATGCATGTGATCCACATTACACTTATGGGTACTTTCTAGAGAACAAGTACTGGACATGACCTACCGATGAGATTTATGACATGGTCTATAGTCATATATGTCATGATTAAATCTCATGATAGTCGTGTCATTGAATTCTTTGTACCTGAGATTATCATCGTCTTCCACATGGTGAACATTGTGTTTGATATAGTCTAACACTATCTTTAATAGGATAGCAATAAGGGCTATGTTGGCGTGATTGGATTCTTGTAGGGAAGAATGATAAGTCAAGATGGGATTTATCCCTCTCATTGAGAGAGATATTTGCTTGGGCCCCTCGATGAATGATGTTGATGAAATGTGTGGCCACACTCAAGAGATTTGATAGAGATCAAATGCACTTGGATTATCAACATATTCGGAATTGAGAAAGCATTGGACAATATGAGTTGACTTGGACCATGACTCATGTTCAAATTGGACATCATGGACAAAGGGATTGTGACATTTGATCTATTGAGGAATCAAGATTTGATGTTATATTAATTGGATGGATATAATGGTTTTCTAGAAACCACTTATGTCTTGTGAGGTTGATGTTTCGACTCACTACCAACATAAATATAATTCCTACTAGGTCACACACAAAGAATGAATTTGATCATTGTGGCTTCTGGCACGATTCGTGCCTAGGGTCAAGACTCGTGACAGGAGCAGTACGACTGCGTTTTACCCAACAAGGGTTGACTCGTTGACATTTTGACCTTGTGGGATTGGGCACGACTCGTGCCCTTAGGCAAAACTCGTTCCCTAGATCAGCACGAGTGATAAAATTGTCACAACTCGTGGTACGATTGAAATTGCAAAGGGGCACGACTCGTGCTCGTGGGCACGACTCGTGCGAACGGCGTTTTTCTGTCCGTACGTAAAATCCTTGGTTGATTTGGTTTTGGTTTAAACAAAGATTCTCTCTAATTGTTAGGGATTTATACATAAGTATAAATACAATCCTTTTGCAGCCAAAACTTCTCTCCATAACATTGTTTAGGGTTTATGAAACTTTATGTTTTGATCTTTTGATTGTGAATCAAAATATCAAAAGCTCCCAAAATAATTCCATTGTTTTGCTATTGATTATTAAATATTGATTCAATAATCGGAAGGATCATCTAGCAATCCTACAAGAAGTGTTCTTGGTTCGTTCGCATGTGGATCACCATTAGAGGGAAGTTACTTTATCTCCTAAAGCTTGAAGATCTCCATTGTTGATTCATCACCAAGGTAGAACAAGGAAGAAGAAGATCCAAGTTTCATCAACAAATTCAAAGGTTGAAATTTGAGATTCGTTTTGAACAAACATCATCGCATTCAAGGTATGTAAAATATGTTCCATATGATTTCATCTCTTCAAGCTAGACGGATTCAAGGCTAGGGTTTTGATGATTTATAAAGTTTTTCCGCTGCGTTTGTAACCCCAAAACCCAACAATGGTATCAGAGCCATGTTTATTATGATTAGGATTGAAATTGGCATGCTAGATTTAATTTGATTAAATGCTTTACCTGCTATATGAAATAGATCTATGTTTTTATGTGTATTGTTTTATGAAAACAAGTATATGTGATATGCCATGATTGTGATTAATATTTGGTTAATGTGATTAATCTTTTACATAGGTTATTAATCTGTTTAATATGATTATTTAGATTTGTAATTTCTCAAAATTGAATCAAATTGTTTGATTGGAATATTTTGTGAAGCCCTATGTTCATGATTATGTACACATAAGTTTCATGTTACAACCATGCGATGTTTGTTGTTATGTGTAAAACATTCTAATTATTTAAGTTTTATGCCATCCCTTGATTAGAACATTTGTGATATTTTAGGGTATTTTGATGTAGTTTCGACTCAGTTGGGTGCATCATTATATCTTAATTTGTGATCAAGATGAGATAATGGTTAATGTATTTTTGAGTCAGTTAGGTGCATCGTTCCATGTCTCATGCGTTTGAAAAATATTTTGAGTTAATTGGTGCTTTCAAATGAGATTTGACCCAAGGCATGGCATAGATGAGATTTAAAACATGTTTTTTGACATATGATGTCTAAGAAATCTCATAAAAGATCTAAGAGTCATATATGATATGATTGATGTTTTCTACCTAAATAGCTTGATTTCGGGCATTGACTCAGTTAAACAAAAATCAAGTGAAATATGGATCTTAGCCTACTATGATTATATGATACATGCTTCTATTTGAAGGTGTATAATTTAGTGGGAGTATGAAATACATTATTTGCTCTTAGATGATAAATGTGTTGATACTTATATGTTCATTGTTTGCATATTTTATTGTAGTAATGGCAACTCACAATAATCAGCCCCTGTCACTGCGATCTGTCCTTGAGAAGGACAAGCTCGAAGAGAACGGTACAAACTATTCTGATTGGATCAGAAGCCTAAGAATTGTTCTAAGACAAGAGAAGAAAATGTACGTTCTTGACGAACCCATACCACCTCTACCTGCTGCTAATGCTTCTAGGGCAGATAAGGATGCTCACAAGAAACATACTGATGATTCTAATGATGTGACATGCCTTATGCTTGCCACCATGTGTAAGGCTCTTCAAAAGGATCTTGAACACATGGAAGCTGCTTTTGATCTAGCTCAGCACTTAAAGAAAATGTTCCAAGTGCAAGCTAGATAAGAGAGGTATGATGTGGTAAAGGCCCTAAATACATGCAAGATGCAAGAGGGGCTATCGGTTGGTGCTCATGTCCTTAAGATGAAGGGTCACATTGAGCGTCTCAAAAGGCTTGGAAATCCGATGAGTTTGGAACTCGCCACGGATACGATATTGAATTCATTGCCTGAAAGTTATGGTCATTTTATAATGCACTATCACATGAGTGGCATGGATAAAACTCTCTTGGAATTGCATGCGATGCTTAAGACCGCAGAGAAGAATATCAAGAAGCCCAGAACGACAAATGTGTTAATGGTTAACAAAGGTAAAGGGTTCAAGAAAGATGGCAAAGGTAAAGCAAATGTTGCTAAACCTAAGGCAAAATTTACCATTGCCAAGAGGTTGGTCATTGGAAGCGTAACTGCAAGGCTTACAAGGAAGGCCTAAATGTGAAAAAGGGCAATAAGATTGCTTTTGATTCAGGTATCTATATGATAAATATTTTCCTTTCTATTTCTAGTTCATGGGTATTGGATACCGGGTGTGGATCTCACATTCGTTTAAATGTGCAGGTGAAATTACCCGGATCCGAGAGGCAGCGCAATCGCGCCCCGGCATCTGGCATTTCCCCGCTTTGCAGCATTTTCGGTTGGAGGTGTCTCGCCATTGTTTTCGCATTTGTAGAGTCGCCACGCCGTTTTTATTAAGCCCAAAACATTGAAAAAGGGCATCAGTTTAAAGATAATTTTAAACTGTTTTTGTGTGATGAGATTTTGAGTTCGGAGGTTAGATGACTCCTCGGGAAGAGAATATTAGAATATTAGAGCTCACCCGAGTCGCCTCGTAAAACGAGTCTTTCGGATACCCCTAATATCCTTTAAAATGTTGTGTGTGTGTGTGTGTGCTTTTTCTTAAAAATGCATGCTGTGTCGGATGTCTACATTGTACACTACTTATTGAAATGTATTGAAATAGTAATGGAAGGAAGCCTTACCAATGTTGGTTCGTGTCTGTCTTCCGCTGAGGAATAGTGTTTGAGGTCGGAGTAGCGTTCCGGTACGTATCGGGATTGCTTCGGGAGGGACCGGTTGTCTGTGGACAGAGTTTCGGCGTGAGTTGATGTTGCAGGCTGCGTTCGGGCAGAGGTTCGGCGTGCGTGGGGATCGCAGGGATCACTCGGGCAGAGGTTCGGCGTGCGTTGGGATCGCAGGGATCACTCGGGCAGAGTTTCGGCGTGGTTTGGGATCGCCGGTTTGACTCGGAAAGAGCCGTGTCACCGTGGAAAGACCAGGCAAGGCCTCGGAGTACCACGAGGGGCCTCAGAGTACCTCGAGAGTGCCTCGGGGCAGCGCGGGAGCGTCGCGGGAGCGCTCGGAGAGGCTTCGGAGCACCACAAGGGAGCTCGGAAGGCCTCGGAAGGATCCGAAAGGGGCCGGGAGTGCCTCGAGAGGACTTAGAGGGGAAGCCAGAAGGCTTAGGGAGGAAGAGAGAAGTGGGAGGTGTGTGAAAATGAGGAGGGGGAGCCCTCTATTTATAGTGCCAGATTTGGTGCAAGAAGGTCCGTACGGACCTTCTTGGTTATCCAGGATTTTGGTTTTCCTCGATTTGAGGGAATCTGTGATGATGGTGAATATTCTGCAATTATGATGTCCCCTGAGCAATAAGGTCCGTACGGACCAACTTGACATGCAAAGAGGTCCGTACGGACCAACTCTGCAGGAGGGTAATCATTTTCCCCGGGATTTGAGGGAATATTGTGGACTTTAAGAGGATTCAGTAATTATTAAAGCAAAGAGGTCCGTACGGACCATGTATGCTTTTCCAATTTCCTGAAAATTCCTAAAAGGTCCTTTTGTCCCTTTTTGTCCCAGAAAGGCCCCTCCCTTGGTTTGGCTGGGGGTTTTGAGAGGGTTTTGAGTGCCAGAGGTCGTCGAGACTGCGTTGATGAGTCTGCGGTGTTTCCCGTGTGCTTGAAAGAGGGTGATCCAGATTGGGGTACTTACAGAAGCCCCTCGACGACGTCACTTATGAAAGAAGTGGGGTCGCCGATAAGATAAGGGTCCTAATCTGGATCGCGTGCTGGGAGATAAAGTGACCGGGGAGGTCAGTGTGAGGACGTGGTGGTGTCCTATTGTGTGACCGTTTAGGTCAGTAGGCTGGACCCTGTGATAGGATTCCTACGTATCCCTGGCGGGAATCAAGCCTGGTCGTAGTTCAGAGGTCGTGAAATTGTGAGTGCGGGCGTGGTGGTGCCCTGAAGTGTTGTGTGACCGCCGAGGTCAATTGTGAGGACGTGGTGGTGTCCTAAGATGTGTTGACCGCCGAGGTCAATTGTGAGGATGTGGTGGTGTCCTGGGATGGAAATTTTACGATTTTCCTAATCGAGTGGTTTAAGGCCTTCCGGGCCGGAGATAGTGATTTAGGAGGTTTATACGGTCTTCCAGACCGAGTGGTTTAAAGCCTTACGGGCTGGAGGTAATGATGGTGGAGGTTTATACGGTCTTCCGGACCGAGTGGTTTAAAGCCTTCCGGGCTGGAGGTAGTAGTTTGGCTGATTTATACAGTCTCCCGGACTGAGTGGTTTAAAGCCTTCCGGGCTGAAGATAGTATGAAGACTTGAGTCGTCTTCTGGTTGCAGTTTGCCATGCGTGAGGACTTTGAATCGTCTTCTGGCTGCGGTTGGCCATGCGTGAGGACTTGAATCGTCTTCTGGCTGCGGTTGGTGCCATGCGTGAGGACTTTGAATCGTCTTCTGGCTGCGGTTGGCCATGCGTGAGGACTTGAATCGTCTTCTGGCTGCGGTTGGTGCCATGCGTGAGGACTTTGAATCGTCTTCTGGCTGCGGTTGGCCATGCGTGAGAACTTGAATCGTCTTCTGGCTGCGGTTTGCCATGCGTGAGGACTTTGAATCGTCTTCTGGCTGTGGTTTGCCATGCGTGAGGACTTTGAATCGTCTTCTGGCTGTGGTTTGCCATGCGTGAGGACTTTGAATCGTCTTCTGGCTGCGGTTTGCCATGCTTGAGGACTTTGAATCGTCTTCTGGCTGTGGTTTGCCATGCGTGAGGACTTTGAATCGTCTTCTGGATGTAGTTTGCCATGCGTGAGGACTTTGAATCGTCTTCTGGCTGTGGTTTGCCATGCGTGAGGACTTTGAATCGTCTTCCGCCGCTGGTTTGCCATGCGTGAGGACTTTGAATCGTCTTGTGGTTTGCCATGCGTGAGGACTTTGAATCGTCTCTTAGGCGGTAGTGGAGGCATGGCTGCCTTGAGCTTTGAGAGGTTTAGATGCCTCGTGCTTTGTCCGTTGGGGAGAAGGTTGGACTTACGATGGCTGCCGGTGTTCATCCGTTGGGGATTTATCGTGGCCTTGTAGGGGCTTGCAAGGATTCCCTTTTTGACTTGCTGGGGAAGGAGCTCGGGCTTACTTTGATGGCCGGTGTTCATCTGCTGGGGATATGTGGCCTTGTAGGGGCTTTTCCTGTTGAGAGGGTGACGTCGGGCTTACTTTGATGGCCGGTGCTTGTGTTGTCGATGAGTGGGCAAGGATGATGGCCGGTGATTGCTTCACTATTTGGCGTTTTGGAGGCGTTTCGTGCCTTGGGATTTGTACTCGGAGGTGTTGGCTCCTTCTTGCGCTTGTTTTGCCGTTGAGTGGGCGAAGTTCGAGCTTACATTGACGGCCGATGCTGGGGATATGTAGTCTTGTACGACTTCCCTTTGACTTGTTGGGGAGGAGCTCGGGCTTACTTTGATGGCCGGTGTTTGAATTGCTGGGGATGCGTGACCTTGTAGGGGCTTTTTCTGCTGGGAAAGTGTCTTCGGACCTGTTTTGAGGGCCGGTGCTTGAGTTGCCGTTGAGCGTTTTGGAGGCGTCTCGTGCCTTGATATTCGTGCTGGGAGGTGTTGGCTCCTTCTTGAATTGCCGTTGAGTGGGCGAGGACCGGTCTTACACTGACGGCCGGTGCTTGCGTTGCCGTTGGAGTGGGCGAAGTTCGGGCTTACACTGACTGCCGGTGCTTGCGTTGCCGTTGGAGTGGGCGAGGTCCGATCTTACATTGACGGCCGGTGCTTGCGTTGCCGTTGGAGTGGGCGAGGTCCGGGCTTACATTGACGGCCGGTGCTTGCGTTGCCGTTGGAGTGGGCGAAGTTCGGGCTTACACTGACTGCCGGTGGTTGAATTGCCGTTGGAGTGGGCGAGGTTTGGGCTTACACTGACTGCCGGTGCTTGCGTTGCCGTTGGAGTAGGCGAGGTCCGGGCTTACGTTGATGGCCGGTGGTTGAATTGAAGGGTTAGGGACCATTCTGCACTTGGATTTGCTGAAAAAGGCCTTAGGACAGCCAGGGGCAAAGATTATAAGGGCAGGAAAGTAATTTGGCCCTCCCTTGCAAGAAGGTCCGTACGGACCAACCTGGGATGCAAAGAGGTCCGTACGGACTACTTTGATTTTTTACAGTTCCCAGGTTTTGACCGGGTTAAAAAGCTGAGGCCCCCTTCACTTCTTCTTCTCCAGTTCGTGCATCCGAGAGAGAGAGAGAGAGAAAACCTCCATTTTTACACCAAAATCTTCCATTTTTCGCTTGAATCGCTTGCAATGGCGGAAGGATCTCGAAGGAATCGTCGACAACGCAGTCAAGAAGTGGTCGAGCAACGGATGGATCTCCAAAGGAATTGGATCTCATTTGTTCCATCTTCGAAGAACCCGGATGTCTTGTATCCAAATCCGGAGGTGCACAATCGTCGTTCTAGGAACGTCGGGGAGGTAAGAAATCCGTTCCGTTTTGATTCCCTGCTCGAATTTTTTGAATGCTAGAACTAGGTTTTAGTTTTTTGCATTTTTGAGTTTTTGTTATTTTTTATGCCTTTTGTGAAATTCTTGACGAATTGTTGAAAATGGACATGTAAAAATTGTGGGTATGTGTATTTTGTGCAGAAATGTGTAGATTAGCTTTTATTTGTGAAAATAAAGTGCCTCTCTAATGAAATGCATGCTTTGGTGTTTTGTACCTAATGCTATTTATGTATGTACATTATGAGAAAAGTTTGTCGTGTAGTGACAAATTTTGTGAAAAAATGTGACATGTGCCGTATTTTGTGACGGGTTTTGTCTGAAAGTGTGTGCCGTGTAGGGACGAATTTTTGTTATGTAGTGTGTGCCGTGTTTTTGGGTGACGGACTTTGTGGGGAAAGTATGTGCAATATGTGCCGTGTTTCGTGACGGTTTATTTTGAAAATGTGTCGTGTAGTGCTTGATCCCTCTGTTGAGAAAATCTGTACAGTGTGTGCCGTGTTTTGTGACGGACTGCATGGAAAAAATTACGTATAATGCATGTCATGTTTTGAGTTGCATGTAAAAAGTATGTGTAATATGTGCCGTGTTTCGTGACGGGATATATGTGAAAATTGCATGTGAAAATTATGTGCAATATGTGCCGTGTTTTGCGACGGGTTATATGTGAAAAGTATGTGCAATGTGTGCCGTGTTTCGTGACGGGATATGTATGCTTTGATTTTCTTTTGCATTAAGTACTGCGAATGACGTACCTTTCTTTGTGTTTACTGCGGGATGAGGGGCTCATGGCTGGGAAGGCCAAGAAGATGAAGACTCGGGGATCGCTCGAGGCTGTTGTTGAGTTGTGGCAGCGGATGCCTGATATTTCTGTGGATGGTAGGCCGAGTCCCAGGAGGCTGGTCTACGCTTCTGGCTTGGGTGTGTTCGTAGAGAACCTGGCCGGGGTCTCTGACACGAGGAAGAACAAGAGCGTCTTCCTTGGCCTTTCTGAGTATTGGTGGGATACCACCCACACCTTCCATCTGAGCTGGGGAGAGGTGACAGTGACGCCTACCGACTTTGCTGCGATTACCGGGCTTTCCTTCAAAGGAGGGCCAGTGCGGTGGAGGGATATGATAGCTGATGATGTGTTGACCGAGCTGCTGGGCTTTGAGCCTCGTCCTCGCAGGGGCCTGGGCATGTTGTATAGCGATGTGGAGCTGAGGATCACGTCTAGTATCGGGGCCTATGTTCGGGGTACCGGCCAGGTGACGACGGAGCAGCTGGCGCGCTCCTTTTTGTGGTTTGCACTTTCCGAGACTTTGTTCTCGAACCACGTGACTGCGGCTCCTTTTGCTCTGTTGGAGAGCTTGATTGATCTGGAGAGGGTTTGTGATATCGCTTGGGGCGAGGCAGGTTTGGCCGAGCTCTACTTCTCTTTGGACCGGTTTAGCGAGGTGTGGCGATTCTTTGGCTGTTTTGACTTTGCTTTGGAGGTATGAGTTTATTGCTTTGTTTTTGATTTAGCAACTTGTCTTTTCTCCATTTTCTTTTGCATTGAGCCTTTTCTGTTTTTGTCACTGGTGTGGTTCTATGAGATCTTTCAGTGCTTCCCGTGGGATAGAGATCCCGGGCCGTAGGCCGCGTATCCTTCTATCTTTGAAAGGCTCGTACGGCGAGGAAGAGGAGGACCAGCAGGGGGAAGCTCACCATCGCCTACGGGGATGTGCAGGAGCGTCTGGAGAGAGGTAGCCCGGAGGGGTTTATTTTGTTCCCGTGGGCTCGGTATGAGGCTGATGAGTTCGAGGGGGCTCCTGAGGTGACAGCGCAGCGGAAGATGCTGCGGGGCTTGACTTGTGATGTCATGTATCTGGGAGAGCGGGTCTTCTGGCAGCATGGCCCAGGCGTGCTTCCCGTGGCTCCGAGGGACCCTCCTTTTGGGATGCTTGATTCCCGGGACATGGATGTGTTGGACTTTGAGAGGTACCTTGGCGGTGTGGGTGCCGAGGAGTTTATTTTGTATGGAGAGGAGTATGGGGCCTTCGTGAGGAGGAAGTTGAGGACGCCGCAGGTATTGGCGAGGGAGAGAGAGGCTGGCCCGCAGGTTCCCCCAGAGGTTCCGATGCTGGGGCCGGATTTCACGTATGTCCATGGGGACGGATCGAGGAGGAGGGTGTCTGTACCCATTTCTGAGCAGGCTCCTGCTGCGTACCGAGTGGATCCTGATAGATCGGTGAGTGTGCTGATTCTTTTCCATCTTGGCATCCTTTCTGTATTTTTCTCTTTTTGTTATTGAGTATAAGCGTATTCTTTGAGTGTTTCCTTGGTGCTTGCTTGTGCGGAGTCCAGGAGAGCCTATGATATGCGACTTCGCCGTTATGTGGCGATGAGGTCCTTTGTGAAGAAGATGGCGTCGAAGATGTCTTGCCGGTCTTCGCGACGCGTGCCGGCGTACCCAGCCGATGCCTTCGAGGCATTACAGTAGATGTTCCTCCACCGAGAGCCGAGCCGGAGCCACGGCGGGAGAGGGACCTTCACGGGGGCGGCATAGCATGGATGCCGGGACGTCTTCGGGAGCTCCGAGGCAGCAGCCCTTTTATCAGTTCTTCCCTCCGCAGGACGCACAGGGTGAGGGATCGTCAGAGCCTTCTTTCTTTGATCCTTTCTTCGGATTTGATCCTTCGGATTACTTTGAGTGGCAGCCTCCATCGGGGGCTCGATACTCTGACGACGAGGACGTGACAGGCGAGTTCACTGGGATGCCCGACTTCTCTCTGGAGGACCTTGGCGAGGATGATGATGCTGAGGAGTCTGATTAGTATTCATTTACTTTCCCTCTTTCCATATCTTCTCTTTTTTTTTTTAGCAACAGACATTTATGGGTACCTGTAATAAAACACTTGTATTTGCATGGCAAAAAGTATTCTATTTTAAGATGTAATGTCGTTTTTGTGATTTCCGGGATTTTTCCTAGAAATTGTTGCTATTATTATTTTTTTTTGTGCATGCCACGTGAGCTGAGAGTGCGTTTGTGGGTAGTGTATGTTTGCCGGAAATGGCTTTGGCCAGTGTTTGGGCAGTTTGGAGCAAGGTCTGCGAGGACGGTGGTTGTTATGCTTGTTCTTTGAGGAAATGGGTTACGGTTGCAAAGAGGTCCGTACGGACATACTGCATTGCAAAGGGGTCCGTACGGACCACCTTTGCTTTTTGGGAGGACATAAATGCTTTCCAGTGTCTGGACTTTTCCCATTCCCCATTTGCAGCCATTTTCGAGCTTTCTTTCCCATTTTCTCTAGGAACCTCCATTTTTGCCATGGATTCTTCGTACGTCCCTAGAATTTTGCCGAGGCTTTCGAAGGAGAAGCAAGCACACTTCCTTGAGCAGCTGAAAACGTGGATGCGGCGCCGTATGAGGCATCAGAGATGGGCTTTCGAGGTAAGGTTTCGTCTTTGCTCGATTTGGTCTTTTAAGGAGTTGGTTCCTGATTGGGATTTGTTGCGGGCTGCCGCGAAGTTCTGGGATGTTAGGAGGCATGTGTATTGTTTCTCCTACAATGAAATGGTGCCCACTTTTGAGGATTTTCGGGCTTTGATGGGGGGACCGGAGGTGGAGGCCATCTCGCTTCCTTTGATGGGTGGTCGCCGTGAGCGTGAAGCTTGCAGGTTTCCTTCGGACTTCGTTAGGAGAAGTGCAGGGCATGATCCTTGATTCGGGTCATATTGACATTTCTGAGCTGCCGGAGCGGTTCATGGTTGATGATGAGAGTGATATCTCTTGGGACGCATTTGCCTTGTGCGTGATGGCGACGCTTTTCATGGTCAGCTCCCTTGGCATTTGCGATGGCGCTTTGCTAGATGTGGTTGGGCACTGCAGAGCTGGAGAGGATATTGTTCCGTTGGTGCTGGGGGAGACTCTTCATGGTATCGACCGTCTGGCGACTGGGGATCGGTTCATGAGAGGGGGAAGCCCCGCTTTGCTCACCTTGTGGCTGCGAGAGAGACTTCAGGCCATGCCCGAGGCTCCGACGTCGTTTAGCCCGTGGTCATTTGCTCAGCGACCTCTTGTATAGGATATGGATCAGTCCGCCTGGGAGAGATGGATGGCACAGCTTGGTACGCATCAGATCCGCTGGTGGGTTCCGCACTGGAGGATTGAGACTAGGAGGGTTTTGCAGGAAGGGTCCTACGTTGTTAGAGTTCCAGGTTTGTCTTGGTCCTCCTTCTATATTCCGTCGCTTGTTTCCCGGCAGTTTGGGATGAAGCAGGAGCCTTTGTTGGGCTGGGATGACCTTGCTACTATGGAGATAGCTCCTCTTCGTATGGCAGCTCCAGGTGCTTTCTTGTATTTTCTGAGGGTATGGAAGTATTCCGCTTTCCCTCCTGTGGTACTCCTTAGACGTCGGGGGAGTGTCGTATTGACGACTCGGTACCTGGCCTGGTATGAGCGGCGTGTTGGGCAGTCCCAAGTGGCCTTGGAGAGCGGCGTGTAGCGATTGGGACCCGGTTGCCGTAGTAGCTATTGCCTTAGGAGTGCCGAAGCCTGGTCGACCCTTTGGATGTGACGGGAGACACTTTGTTTGACTACGAGACTAGAGTTGACCGGCGACGGGGAGAGGTCCTCATTTGCGGACTCGCGAGGAGGAGATCCGAGCCGAAGCACGGGCGAATGAAGCCACGAGAGCTGCTGGATTGTTTGACTCTACGGGAGGACCCCGGATCTCGGGCGAGAGACGCAGAGTTGGTTCACGTGGAGCGAGAGAAGACTCGCCGGGGACGAGGGAAGAAAGGGAAGAATGGCGAGGGGACAAGCGCAGATGGCGCGGAATGACCTCCTAGGTATCCATTCATTGCATTGCAAACACATTATTTGTTAAATGTATTAAGCTTTCTTTTAGCATGTTGTGAACTTGAGAGTAGACCGTGCTTGAACTCATCAAGAAATGTTGTAACCGTTAGTGATTTGTGATTTACTTTTAAAGCTTTGTCGAGACGCAAGATCTCTTGTTTGCCTTTGTTTCTTTTGTGCACCTTGTCGGCGTCCATCTTTGGACTTTTCTGTTGCATTTGTGGGCTGAAGCGGCCTGGGCCATGACGGCAATCCCCTTTGTTTAGGCTTTGTGCTTGGCTGAGAGGTTGAATGATTCCCTGACAAGTCGTTTTGATGGTCTTTTTCGTAGCTTCCTTGCCTCTTGTTGGCATCGGGCTCTTGACCTCTTTTTTTTTGTAGCTTCTGCTTGAGCTCTTTTATTTTTATTTATTTTTTTGTGAGCCCTTGCTCGAGCTCTCTTTTTTTATTTTATTTTTGTGAGCCCTTGCTCGAGCTCTTTTTTTTTTTGAAGCGCGTGAGAGCGAAGACAAGCTCCTGGCTTGGAAGCAGACATGAGTCGGTCGTTTGATCTTTGAGTGACCCTCGGATGTCCTTTGATGTTGCCGCCGTCGTTTGTCTTGGTCAAGGTGACTGTTGGGGCGTGTTCTTGAAAAGTGCATAGCTTGATGGAGGTCTTGATTGAAATTCAAACTTTTGACTTTTTTGTGTATTTTTAGACCAGACCAGTTATGGTTGCCTACGTTCCCCGGACTAGAGGGCTCAGTGCAACGTAGTTCGACACTATATGGAGTGCCAAGAGATGCACGATTGTTCTTCTTTAGGCGAAGTATCTGCGAAGTTTGCTTCCGTTATTTGGATTCATGAAGGGATTGCCGTCTAGGTCTGTCAGCTTCATGGCACCTCCGGAGAAGATCTTTTGTACCACGAAAGGGCCGATCCATGTGGGTTCCCATTTTCCCAGTGGGTTGGTTCGAGTGGGAGGCTTTTCTTTGAGTACAAGGTTGCCTTCCCTGATGTCTCGGGACTTGACTTTCTTGTCGAAAGCTCTGGCCATCCTACTTTGATAGGCTCGGACGTGTTCCATGGCCTTTAGTCGTCGCTCGTCTAGCAGAGCCAATTCGTCGTGTCGGCTTCGGAGCCATTCGACTTCGTTGATGTCATTTTCCAGCAGCACTCGGAGTGAGGGAATTTCCAATTCAATGGGAAGGACTGCTTCCATCCCGTATGTCGGGCGAATGGGGTTTCTCCCGTGGCACATTGGCGATGTGCGGTAGCCCCAAAGTGCAAGGTGCAGCTTCTCGGGCCAATCTCGTCCTCGGGTGGTCATTTTTCGGATGATCCGTTCGAGGGTTTTGTTTGCTACTTCCACGGCGCCGTTTGTTTGTGGCCGGTAGGGAGAAGATTTGTGGCGTGTGATCTTGAATTCAGCCGGCGATGCAGTCGAATTCCCCTTCGAAGTGTGAACCATTGTCGATATGACCTCATTTGGGATGCCGTATCGGCAGATGATGTTTTCCTTGAGGAAATGCGCGACCTTCTTGGAGGTGAGTACCTTGTAGGACTTGGCTTCGACCCATTTGGTGAAGTAGTCGATGGCTACTAAGATGAACTTCGTGACCTTTCTTTGGCGGAGCAATTTTCCCGATGACGTCAATTCCCCAAGTGGCAAATGGCCAGGGTGTAGTCATGCAGTAGAGATCGTGGGGCGGCAGATGATTGAGGTTGGAGAACCGTTGACACTTGTCGCAGCTTCGGACAAAGTGGATGCAATCTGCCTCCATGGAGATCCAGTAGTAGCCCATCCTGAGAATGATTTGCATCAGGGCTCTGGCGTTCATGTGGGGACCGCAAGCCCCATTGTGGACTTCGTTCATGAACTTGTTTGCTTCTTCCTGGCTGATGCAGCGTAGGAGTGGCCCATGGTAGCGTTTCTTGTATAGCATGTCCCCGAGGATGACGAAGTGAGAGGCGAGGCATTTTAGGGCCATGATGCTCTTGGTTTTGACCCCTTCTGTGTGTGGGTCTTCCTTGTTCATGAAGGTAGTTTCCCCGTTCTTGAGGTATTGGAAGATCTGGTTTGTGCTGGAAATGGCGTCGGACTTGCGTCTCTTTGGCTCTTCAGCAATCTTGCAAATCGTTGTGATTAAAACCTTCTCGGCAGCTTGGGCCCGGTTTTTCTCTCGTTTGGCAACATGCTTAAATGTTTGCTTGATGCATTTATTTAATTAATGTGTTTGCCTTTTGTATAGATGAATTGTTATTAACTGTTTTGATTAGTTAATATCATCATTTGTTAAAGATGCAATGAAATGATTTTTTAGAAAGGTCGGACCTTTTATTGAAAGCGTGAAGACTGTACATTGTTGATCAAAGATTCACAATCGTTGGGCGTAAAGCCGTCAAAAGACTCAAAAGATGTGAATTCACAGACAACAAGACTCGAAGCTAGACTATAGGTGACGAGGGATTGGACCAGGCTTCATTACTCTCGGATGGCTGTAGCTCTAGAGGGAGTGGTGCTGGTTCAGGTGGCCAGTCTTCCCTTGGCATGAGTCCCGGAAAATAGCTTGCATGCGGTTCGATTTCAAACCAGATCGCGGAGGTTTTTGGTTGCTCCCCTGATGATGTCCCTCCATTAGTGTTGCCACCAGTCCTTGGGGGTTTTTGATGATAGAAGTCGCTGAGGGCTACTTCTAAGAGGGCGAAGCATTCGCTGATTCGGAGTTGATTCTTGCTGATGTTGATCACTTTCATAGAATCTGCCTCTTTATCTGGGATCTTTGCTTGGACGACATTTACAATGTTGATTCGAGCGGGCATGCTATATCTCCTTCCCTGATTAAGCCTTGGAGGAGGTTGCGCCACTGTTCATCCAGGTCGGACACCGGAATGTTGAATTGAACTATGCTGTGATGGCCGTCCCCGTAAGATCCGAGAGTGTCGGCTAGAGGGTTGTCTTGTACCGGGGGATCGGTGATGAGCCAGTTGCCGTGAGGGTTTTCGGTGAAGTAAGGGTCTACTCCTTGATCAATCTCCATTAGGGCATCCATCTCTTGATCCTCTCTTAAGCATTCTTCACAGTCGCATATATCAGAGTTGTCATCTTGACCCATGAGCTCTTCGATTTCCAGCTCGTCGCGGCTTAGAGCGTGGATGTAAGGATCCACTTCGTAGCGGGACAGGGTAGGAGACTCATCTGGAGAAGAGTATTCGGTCATGTCGGGACCTTCTTCTGGGTCGTAGCTTGCTGGCCAAGCACTTGCCATTGCACTGCTTCCGCGGATCACTTCGATCACTCCATTGGCATTGATGAATTTCACGCATTGGTGAAGAGTAGATGATACCGCTTTCATCTGATGTATCCAAGGTCGTCCCAATAAAGCAGAAAAGGTTGGTTTGATTTCCACGACTTGGAACTCTACCGACTCCAGTTGTGCGTCGAATTGGATCCTCAGATTGATGACTCCTACGATTGGTCGTGCAGTGGAATCGTAGGCTCGGATTACCCGAGGTGAAGGCCTTATCAGGGAGCGGTCGATGCGGAGTCGTTTCAATGTGCTCAAAGCGATGATGTTGACTGCGGAGCCGTTATCAATCAAGACGTTAGGGAGGAAGAACATCTCTATTTTTATGAGGATGAGGAGGGCTTCGTTGTGCCGATTCTCACATATCGGCAAGTCATCGTCTGTGAAGGCTAAACCGCTTCCCGTGCTACCGTTTGACTCAGTCTCTTCTGGGGAACGTTCGATCCATCCATTTGTATGCCTTGGTTGGGGCAAAGATCGTAGGGAGACAGTTGCCCTTGGGCGTTCTTGTCTGAATTCCCGGTCACGAGACCTTTTGACTCTGGTTTCACGCTCCCAGTCATAGCGGGACAGCATGCTGACAGTTTCGGAAATTGCAGGGGGTCTGCTCTCGCTTGGAGTTTCGTCAAAGGCTATTGAGTTTACCCTGTCGTTCCGGGGGAATGGATTTCCGATGGTATTGGGACCACGAGGGCGTTCCAATTTTCCCTCCTCAATGAGCCCCTGAACCACCTGCTTGAGCACGAAGCAATTGTCGGTGGTGTGGCCGGGGTAGTTGTGGAAGGCGCAGTGCTTGCTCATATCCATGTTGGGTTTAGGAGTCTTTGGTTGGAAATTTTCGAGCGGCTTGAGAAGATTTCGTTTCACCAAAGCTTCAAATACTTGACCCAAGGGCATTTCAAGGTTGTCTAAATGCTAGAACTGTGGGAAGCGAGGGGGATTGTTATTCTTTGGGGCTGCTTGATCGCGGTTTACTTGAGCTCCGTTACGAATGTAGTGTCTTGTTCATTGCTTCTTTTCCTTTGGTCGGGGTAGGAGTTGAAGTTGCTAGGTTTGTTCGATAACGGTAAGACGAGGCGGGGTTCTTTGTTGCCTTTTGAAGACTCAGAGTCTTTTCAAACTTTGTCCCGGCGTTGACCATGGCACGGAGATCCGGATAGAAATGGTGGCTGATCAAGGTCCTCAAAGATGGCTTGAGGCAGGAATGGAAGATGTCCATCTGCTCTTCTTTGGAAAGTGGATCCATTATCTCGCTTAGCTTCCAGTTCCATCTTTTGTAGAACTCGCCCAATCGGTTCGTCATCCTTTTGTTCGGTGGCTTGCAGGTCATGGCGGTTTGTCTCCCATTCAAGGTTGGCGCGGTACTTCTCCGGGAAGATTTCACTGATCGATCCCACGTGGAGCGGTTTTACGCCTTCACATTGAGGAACCACCTTAGTGCCGTGGATTTGAGGGAATGCTGAAAGTGATACGCCATCTGTTGAGGGTTGCCCCTTTGGCTCTCATACCCGGGACATAGGTGTCGATGTGGGTTTTTGAGCATTACGTCCCGTCAAACTTTTCCATTTCCGGCATCACGAACTTTGGAGGGAGAGGGACCACTATGTTCGGATCGGTAGGCGGGAGGGAGTCCTTCCGAGAACTAGCTAGCTTACCTTGCATGTCCTTCATTTGTTCGATAAGCCAAGCCATGTGGGGATCAGTATGCGAGGTGGGTTACCGTTTTCGGGGACGGAAACCGAAGATGGAGGTGGATTGGGCGATGGGATCGCCATTCGGGAGTCTTGGGGAGGTAGTTGAGTGTATACCAACCCATACCACAGGGTGTTGAAGTTGAGGGCGTGATTGCCGGAGTCCGCTAAGGGTTGTGTTTGGGAAGCTGGGAAATGATTCGTTAGCCCCAATTGGCGGACTAGCGGTGGCAAGCTTTGAGATGTCGGGATATCCGCTCGGGATGCCCGTCCACAGTAAGCATGGGGACTTTTGATTGTGGTTGCGAGGCTCGTATAGAGGCAAAGGATTGAATCTGGGGATACCGAGATGCATTGGGATACGACGGAGCGAGCACGTATGTGTCTTTGTTGGTACGAGCTTGATGTGCGGGCGGAAAGCGCTGTCTTGGCGGGCATGTTGAGCCGCTGACCGACGCGCTGAGGAGCTTTGAGCGAGAGCCGCTGCGTTCTTTGGGATCTCGTAGCTTGGCGGAGGCGGAACTTGCCGATAGCTTTGAGAAACCGGGGGAGCCGGTATGTCTTCGTCCTCTATGAGAACAAAGGTTCCGTCAGGTTGGGGAACTGCAACTGTTCCTCGAAGACGCAAGGTGTCTACGATCCAGGCTTGCTGTTCTTCTTGGCGCTTCTTGATGGTTTCGAAGGCTCGCAGCACCTCCTCCATTGTCTGGAGGTTCCTTTGTGGCGGGGTTCCGTTTCCCTCACTGTTATCTGTTGATCCCGTCATGGGAGAGTAGCGGACGGTGCGGAGCCGTTGAACCGGAAGGGCTATCGGACCTTGTGACCTCGATGCGAAAAGGCGGCTTCCGTGTATTCTCAACCACTCTCGGTTATTTGGAGTGGGTGACGGGCAAGGTTTAGACACAGAAATGGCCTTACGGGATAAAAGGGGGAAAGCTCACGTGGCGTGCGGTTTCCGTTTCTTTTATTTTCTTTTTTTTTTGTTGTTTTAATTTACTTAAAACATGTTTTCTCAGAATCCTAGGTAGGTTGGAAAAGATTGCTCTTCTTTTTCGCAACTATGCTAGATCCTGGGTCAGTGGAGACCATCTGTGCGGCTATAAGCCCCTCGTTTTGCACACTGTATTTCGACATCCCGGGGTGGACGGCCCAGGCGAGGGTCCTATAGTGCAAGCGGTTTCCACCGACCTAAAAGAAAAATTGAACCTAAGGACCGAGCTGTCATGTTCGTTTGATGCATTAGCCATGTGAATAGTGAACCAAGCCGGCCACGAGTCAAGATCGGGTCAAAAGTTCGGCATGACCTCTCTTTACCTTGCTTGCGCAAGGGATCGTGACGTTAGGCGTTGGCCGGGTCATATTGTCATGGGCGACGTATCAAAGGCTTGATGACATGGTGTCATGTGGGCATGGATGTATATCCGGGACGGAACATCGTGCAGGTATAGCTTCGGAAATCAAGATCGAGTCAAGATTTTAGCATGACCTTTCATTGCTTTGCTTGCGCAAGGGATCTTGAGTTCCGAGCCTTGACTCGAAAAATGGCCGGCATGGTATATGTATCCAGTGTATGACACGGACCAGGTAAAAACCAACCGAGTGCGGACAGAGTGTGACTCAAGACTCAAACGTGCGGGGTTGACGCTTGGCTAGGATGGGATGTTTGGAATGATCCCGTGCGCGTCCAAGAGGCCTAGGAAGACCAAACGGACTGCAACCGAGACCACCCGGGTTGAGGGTTGTAGTGTGCGGTGTATCCGAGGCGGCAGTGCGCGTAGCGTGCGGTGTAACCGAGGCAAAGGTGCGCGTAGTGTGCGGTGTAACCGAGGCGGCGGTGCGAGTAGTGTGCGGTCTCTAAAATTCTTTTTACGAGTAAAACGAAGTTTTTGAAGAATTTTAAATGTATGCGCGAGATGTATATTGATGCATTTTTTTTGTATTTTTATTTTTTTGTAAAATAAAAAGTAAAGCACGTGCACACACACACATGATTAAAGAAAGGGGTAAAATGAAAGTTTGACCCTCATCATCGTTTTAAAAATCTTTTGTTTTGTTTAAAAGTTTTAAAACAAAATATTCCCAATGAGTCGCCAGCGAAATTACCGGATCCGAGAGGCAGCGCAATCGCGCCCCGGCATCTGGCATTTCCCCGCTTTGTAGCATTTTCGGTTGGAGGTGTCTTGCCGTTGTTTTCGCATTTGTAGAGTCGCCACGCCGTTTTTATTAAGCCCAAAACATTGAAAAAGGGCATCAGTTTAAAGATAATTTTAAACTGTTTTTGTGTGATGAGATTTTGAGTTCGAAGGTCAGATGACTCCTCGGGAAGATAATATTAGAGCTCACCCGAGTCGCCTCGTAAAACGAGTCTTTTGGATATCCCTAATATCCTTTAAAATGTTGTGTGTGTGTGTGTGTGTGCTTTTAAAAATGCATGCTGTGTCGGATGTCTACATTGTACACTACGTATTGAAATGTATTGAAATAGTAATGGAAGGAAGCCTTACCAATGTTGGTTCGTGTCTGTCTTCCGCTGAGGAATAGTGTTTGAGGTCAGAGTAGCGTTCCGGTACGTATCGGGATTGCTTCGGGAGGGACCGGTTGTACTCAGGACGAGTTTCGGCGTGAGTTGATGTTGCGAGGCTGCGTTCGGGCGGAGGTTCGGCGTGCGTGGGGATCGCAGGGATCACTCGGGCAGAGGTTCGGCGTGCGTTGGGATCGCAGGGATCACTCGGGCAGAGTTTCGGCGTGGTTTGGATCGCCGGTTTTGACTCGGAAAGAGCCGGGACACCGTGGAAAGATCAGGCAAGGCCTCGGAGTACCACGAGGGGCCTCAGAGTACCTCGAGAGTGCCTCGGGGCAGCGCGGGAGCGTCGCGGGAGCGCTCGGAGAGGCTTCGGAGCACCACAAGGGAGCTCGGAAGGCCTCGGAAGGATCCGAAAGGGGCCGGGAGTGCCTCGAGAGGACTTAGAGGGGAAGCTAGAAGGCTTAGGGAGGAAGAGAGAAGTGGGAGGTGTGTGAAAATGAGGAGGGGGAGCCCTCTATTTATAGTGCCAGATTTGGTGCAAGAAGGTCCGTACGGACCTTCTTGGTTATCCAGGATTTTGGTTTTCCTCGATTTGAGGGAATCTGTGATGATGGTGAATATTCTGCAATTATGATGTCCCCTGAGCAATAAGGTCCGTACGGACCAACTTGACATGCAAAGAGGTCCGTACGGACCAACTCTGCAGGAGGGTAATCATTTTCCCCGGGATTTGAGGGAATATTGTGGACTTTAAGAGGATTCAGTAATTATTAAAGCAAAGAGGTCCATACGGACCATGTATGCTTTTCCAATTTCCTGAAAATTCCCAAAAGGTCCTTTTGTCCCTTTTTGTCCCAGAAAGGCCCCTCCCTTGGTTTGGCTGGGGGTTTTGAGAGGGTTTTGAGTGCCAGAGGTCGTCGAGACTGCGTTGATGAGTCTGCGGTGTTTCCCGTGTGCTTGAAAGAGGGTGATCCAGATTGGGGTACTTACAGCAGGGACTAAGAAATAGGAAGCTACTCAAACAAGGTGAAGTTGACCTACGTGTGGGGAATGGAGCAAGATTTGCTGCATTAGCCGTAGGAACATATGATGTAACTTTACCTAGTGGCTTAGTACTTGTTTTGAACAATTGTTACTATGTTCCGGATTTGAGTAGAAATATTATTTCCGTTTCTTGTTTAGATAATGAAGGTTTTAGGTTTCTTATTGAGAATAAGAAAATTTCTATTTATTTAAATGATATGCTTTATTGTATTGCAAATTCATTTAATGGCCTTTAATTTCTTGATGTTGATTAGAAACAAAATAATGTTGAAGATATTTATCATATGGACAAGAAGTCTAAACCGAATGACGTGAACAACACGTTCATGTGGCATTGCCAGCTTGGTCATATAAACGAGAAACTCATTTCTAAACTCCATAATGATGGACTTTTAGACTCACATGATTATGAATCATATGAGATATGGGAATCTTGTTTATTAGGAAAAATGAACAAACCACCCTACACTAAGAGTAGTGAAAGGGCTAGTGACTTATTGGGCCTAATACATACCGATGTATGTGGACCAATGAGCAGCATTGCTAGGGGAGGATTTCGGTATTTCATTACATTCACCGATGACTTATCTAGATATGGCTATGTCTATCTGATGAAGTCCAAAAGTGAATCGTTTGAGATGTTTAGAACATTTCAAAATGAAGTACAAAATCAACTTGGTAAAACTATTAAAGCACTTCGATCTGATCGTGGTGGTGAGTATTTGAGCCAAGAGTTTGACAATCATCTCAAAAACTATGGAATTGTTTCAGAGTTGACTCCACCCAGAACACCACAATGGAATGGTGTTTCCGATGGAGGAATAGAACCTTATTAGATATGGTTCGTTCGATGATGAGTCAAGTTGACCTTCCTATTTTCTTTTGGGGACATGCATTAGAGACTACTGCATTCACACTGAACATAGTCCCTACTAAATCGGCTCCTAAGACCCCACATGAGATGTGGCATGGAAGAAAACCTAGTTTGTCTTTCATGAAGATTTGGGGTTGCGAAGCTTATGTGAAGAGACTTGTCTCTGATAAGCTAGCACCTAAATCTGACAAGGTTATTTTCGTAGTTTACCCTAAGGAAACCAAAGGGTATTACTTTTACAACCGCAATGAGAACAAAGTGTTTGTTGCTCAATATGGTACTTTTCTTGAGAAACAGTTTCTTAATAAAGGAACTAGTGGAAGTAAAATTGACCTTAAAGAAGTTCAAGAACCCGAAAATAATATGGAACCAATAGTAGAGATGTAACCAAGTCCACAAGAAGTTGTTGAACCGGTTCAAGATCCACAAGTCCATCGTAGATCGGATAGGTTACGATCCACACCTGACAGATATGGATTCCTCGTGTCGGAAAGTAATGAAGTGGAAGTCATTGAGAATGACAAACCTACTTCCTATCAAGAGGCGATGTCCACTCCCGATTTGGATAAATGGTTAGAATCCATGGAATCCGAATTGCAATCCATGTCGGATAATCAAGTTTGGAACTTGATTGAGTCACCCGAAGGTGTAAAAACCATAGGATGCAAGTGGGTCTTCAAGAAGAAGACTGACGTGGATGGGAAGGTGCATACTTACAAGGCTAGGCTTGTAGCAAAGAGATATAGGCAGATTCATGGTGTTAACTATGATGAAACCTTTTCGCCTGTTGCCATGCTTAAGTCAGTTAGAATTTTAATTGCTATAGTTGCGTATTATGGCTATGAGATATGGCAAATGGATGTCAAAACGGCTTTCCTATATGGGAAGTTACTCGAGGATGTATATATGACACAACCCGAAGGTTTTATCGATCCAATAAATTCTAACAAAGTGTGCAAATTGCAAAGATCCATATATGGATTGAAGCAAGCTTCTAGGAGTTTGAATTTTCGTTTTGACGAAAAGATCAAAGAGTTTGGTTTTGTCAAGAACAAAGATGAACCTTGTATATACATGAAATTCAGTGGGAGCGTTGTGTTATTTCTCTTATTGTATGTCGATGATTTCTTACTCATTGGAAACGACATTCCTGCACTTCAGACTGTCAAGTCTTGGTTAGGGAAATGTTTCTCAATGAAAGATATGGGTGAAACTGCTTACAGATTTGGCATCAAGATCTATAGAGACAGATCTAAAAGGATAATTAGTTTAAGTCAAAGTACCTACATTGACAAGGTTCTTAGAAGATTAAAGATGGAAAATTCTAAGAGAGGTAACTTGCCAATGGGTCATGGTGTTACTCTTAGCAAGAATCAGTGTCCTAAGACAACTGATGAGCGAAAGAGGATGAATGAAGTTCCATAGGCTTCGACTATTGGTTCTATCATGTACGCCATGATTTGTACTAGACCCGATGTCTCGTATGCTCTTAGCATGACTAGTCGATATCAATCTGATCCTGATGAGAACCATTGGATGGCAGTTAAGATGATCCTTAAGTACTTAAGAAGGACTAAGGATGCATTCTTGGTCTTTGGAGGGATGGAAGATGATCTTGTTGTAAGAGGTTACACAGATGCAAGCTTCCAAACCGACAAGGATGATTTCCGATCGCAGTCGGGATTTGTGTTTATGCTTAACGGAGGTGCGATCTGTTGGAAGAGTTCCAAGCAGAGTAATATTGCCGATTCTATAACTGAGGCCGAATATATAGCGGCATCTGATGCAGCTAAGGAGGCAGTTTGGATCAAGAAGTTCATTAGTGATCTGGAAGTTGTTCCAAGTATCACTAATCCGGTGGAACTTTATTGTGACAATAATGGTGCCATTGTGCAAGCAAAGGAACCAAGGTCACATCAGCGACCCAAACACATACTTAGACGTTTCCATCTCATTCGAGAGTTCATTAATAGGGGAGACGTTAAGATATGCAAAGTATCAACCGATGATAACATTGGGGATCCGCTTACAAAGCCCCTCACACAAGCAAAGCATGATGGTCATGTTAGGTCCATGGGTGTACGATACATAGATGGTGCCTAGTGCAAGTGGGAGATTGTTGGTGTAATGCCCTAGGCATTTAGTTATGTTTGACTTATAACTTAAACCGCTATGTAATCATCTTTATCATTTATTATAGAGAAAGGTTATTTGGTTCATTATATGTTTGCATGTTTATTATAATAACCTGCATCCCTAGTTATTGTGAATGACTAGTATAAGTTGGTAATGGATAATCATGGAGATGATTATATGCATGTGATGCACATTACACTTATAGGTACTTGCTAGAGAACAAGTACTGGACATGACCTACCGATGAGATTTATGACATGGTCTATAGTCATATATGTCATGATTAAATCTCATGATAGTCGTGTCATTGAATTCTTTGTACCTGAGATTATCATCATCTTCCACATGATGAACATTGTGTTTGATATATTCTAACACTATCTTTAATAGGATAGCAATAAGGGCTATGTTGGCACGATTGGATTCTTGTAGGGAAGAATGATAAGTCAACATGGGATTTGTCCCTCTCGCTGAGAGAGATGTTTGCTTGGGCCCCTCAATGAATGATGTTGATGAAATGTGCGGCCACACTCAAGAGATTTGATAGAGATCAAATTCACTTGGATTATCAACATATTCAAATCGAGAAAGCATTGGACAATATGAGTTGACTTGGACCATGACTCATGTTCAAATTGGACATCATGGACAAAGGGATTGTGACGTTTGATCTATCGAGGAATCAAGATTTGATGTTATATTAATTGGATGGATATAATGGTTTACTAGAAACCACTTATGTCTTGTGAGGTCGATGTTTCGACTCACTACCAATATAAATATAATTCCTACTAGGTCACACACAAAGAACAAATTTGATCATTGGCTGAAAATTGGATATTTTGGGTTCTAGCACGACTCGTGACCAGGAGCACGACTCGTGCCCTGGGTCACGACTCGTGCCTAGGGTCACGACTCGTAACAGGAGCAGTACGACTTCGTTTTGGGCAACATGGGTTGACTCGTTGACATTTTGACCTTGTGGGATTGGGAACGACTCGTGCCCTTAGGCACGACTCTTTCCCTGGATCAGCACGAGTGATAAAATTGTCACGACTCGTGGTACGACTGAAATTTCAAAGGGGCACGACTCGTGCTCATGGGCACGACTCGTGCCATCGACGTTTTTCTGTCCGTACGTAAAATCCTTGATTGATTTGGTTTTGCTTTAAACAACGATTCTCCCTAATTGTTAGGGATTTATACATAATCATAAATATAATCCTTTTGCAGCCAAAACTTCTCTCCATAACATTGTTTAGGGTTTATGAAACTCTAAGTTTTGATATTTTGATTGTGAATCAAAATATCAAAAGCTCCCAAAATAATTCCATTGTTTTGCTATTGATTATTTAATATTGATACAATAATCGGGAGGATCATCTAGAAATCCTACAACAAGTGTTCTTGGTTCGTTCGTGTGTGGATCACCATTAGAGGGAGGTTACTTTATCTCCTAAAGCTTGAAGATCTCCATTATTGATTCATCACCAAACTAGAACAAGGAAGAAGAAGATCCAAGTTTCATCAACAAATTCAAAGGTTGAATTTTGATATTCGTTTTGAACAAACATCATCGCATTCAAGGTATGTAAAATCTATTCCATATGATTTCATCTCTTCATGCTAGATGGATTCAAGGCTAGGGTTTTGATGATTTAAAAAGTTTTTCCGCTGCATTTGTAACCCCAAAACCCAAAAACCGAGAAGGCGCTGGAAACTCCCATCCTTGTCAACTTTCAACCCGTATGATATGTTTATTCCACCCTGAGACCTTGCTCCACATGGGGTATATGAGTTTGGGTTGGTTTGGGTCACTCCTTATCACCACAATCCTTGTATCCTCCTTATAACTGACAGTGAAGTCCACATCAATCTGGACTTCAAGTGATACAGATTGATGTGGTCAATGATTTCTGACCAGCCGTGGAACAACATGACATTGGGGGAATCTACATTAAGTCGGTCAATCCTAAACCGACTAGGGTAATGCACGTCGGTTCTAGGATATTGGTACCTCGTCAGAATTTTCCCTATTTCACCCAGACTTAGCATCATCCATGGCCCATCAATCCTTTGGTAAATCATAAGGTTTTGGGTATGGTAGCAGTAGAGGGCATTTGGGTTACTTCTCCATGTTCTTGCCATCTCTAAAAAAGAGGAAGGCACAAGAAATTGCTCAAGAACAAATTAAAGAAAAGCTTCAAATATAAGTACTGCAATGGCAGCTCAAAAACATGCCAAGAACAAGAAACCCAGAAATTGGTAAAAAAATAAGGAGATTGAAAAAAATTTAACCTGATTTGATGAATATTGATGAGAAATACGACGGAATCAAGCACGGATTCAAGAAAAATAAGCACGAACTCAGAAAATCTCTTGTGATTTTTCAAGCTTATAGGACTCTCTCAAGGCTGAACATTGATAAAAGAGAAAAATAACCAGGATTATAACCTCCTCTCACGCAACTTCCTAATCAAAGATGGACTCTACAATCGTATGCCTATAAATACAAGCCATAATTCACATTATTTTGGTAATGCATCTTTTGACTCTCAACTCTTGTCAATTGATTTCTCTCTCTAAACACAAATACTTACTCTCACGCCGGAGGGCATTCACCGGTGAAGCCCCGGCTTATTTTACGTGTTTGTTCTTCTTTTTCAGGCTATTCAAACATATAGGATACAACATGCCGCTAGATTTTGGTTGATACGAACGTTTTTGGTATCATCAGACACTTTTATCATAAAGTTAAGATAATAATTGTTTTTTTTACATGTGAAAAGTCAAAAAATGACAGTTAATTACATTATTTCTCATAATAAAAAAATAAAAAAATTGCAACATTTCTCAATGTGAGGGGCTAAGGGTAAATGAGTAATATGATTACTCTTTATCATAAATAAAAATTATTTTAAATCAAAAATTTGGTTCAAAGCAATGAGTATTTTGGATCGAAGGAAGTAAGTTATATCCAGAGTAGAAAAAAAGATCACAAACAAATATGAAACACACACAAATTTACATGGTTCAATAACGACAGTTAGATACGTTCACGAGACATAAGAAAACAAATCATATTACCACATTCAAGACACATGTCATATAACTGGATTTCTAACGAATTCCTGAGATATACCCTCTGAAATTACCCAGACTTTTGCGCGCGGGCGCGGAAAGGGCGGTTGTCTTTCGCGGGGGTTGGTGTCTGAGACCTCGCTTCATGGGAAGGAAAAAATGAGGAGTCGCCACGCGGTTTTTGTATTTTGAGCCCAAACTTTGAGAAACGGCTTTTGAAAATGGTGTCGTTTTTAATGGTAGCAAAAACTTAGGAAAAGGCTTTGAAAACAGGGGATCATTTTTATTGGTAGCAAAAACGAGTAAAAAGCTTTTTTAGTACCAGAGATTGTTAGGTTCGGAGGTCACGTTACGTTTCGGGAAGAGTATTACGAGATCACCCGAAACGCCTCGCATGACGAGTCTTTCTACCTTTCTCGAAAACGTGTGTGTGTGTGTGTGTTTTTTGAAATGGGGGCTTGAATGAGAAGCTTAATCTTGGTTTGAATGTCAAACGTTGATTAGGTGACTTTGAAAAGGCGAGCGTTTGAATGACAAACGTCGGTTTTGAGACGGAAATGAGCGTTTGCGTGGCAAACGTCGATTTGAGCTTGAAATGAGCGTTTGCGTGGCAAACATCGATTTTGAGTTTGAAAAGGAGTTTGAAGGTCGAACTCCGGTTTTTTGAACCGGGCGTGTCATTGTTAACGATTTTTACGGGAAAAATACGTATTAAATGATTTTAGGTGTCAAATGGCGGATTTTAGTTTGAAGATGAGCGTTTGGAGGCCAAACGTCATTTCGCGCGTTTTGAAAGAGAGTTCGAAGGACGAACTCCGGTTTTGAACCGGGCATTACATTGTTAACGATTTTTACGGGAAAAATGCGTATTAAATGATATGCGATCAACGAATCGGGTTGCGACTCGGACTTAGAAAAGTAAATACTATCACGATCCAAACGGGTCGGACTTTGTAAATGACAGTATTTAAAGCAGTATCAACGAGGCGAATCGGCTCGGAATTGTAAATGACGATCAACGAGGCCAATCGGCTCGGAATTGGTAAATGACGGAAAGTAAATGACGATCAACGGATCGATCGATCCAAAATTGGTAAATGACAGAAAGTAAATGACGATCAACGGATCGATCGATCCGGAATTGGTAAATGACGTAAAAGTAAACGGAACGGGGTCGGAATGCCGTTTTAACCCGTGATTACTTCTCTTACGGAAATAGAATAGGATCGAGGGGCTAAAACGTATCGGACTCCGTTAGACGGAGGCGTCTATATTTCGATAACGTCGTTTGAAACGGTTGTAGCGACTGGCGCGTAAACCGAGACGAAACGAGAGATTTAGAGAGAGGGAGTTATACCTATGGCTAGGGTCGACTCCTTTGACTCAGAAGGTGTGTACGGGACATGAAAATTAGTTCGAAAGGGTGTTTCGAAGTGATGAGGGGCATATTTGATCGAAATACGGAAGTTTCACGCGAATCGAGGCAAACGGGAGCTCGGGAAGGGGTGAAATCAGTTTGGGCCGAAGGTAGAGTGATTTTTTGGGGTAAAATGTTCCTCTTTTTGGCTTTGACAGCCACTTCTATTTATAGGTGAAAATTGCAGTAGGAGTCCGGACGGACTTGGGCTTTTTCGGGGTTTTGGGGTATTTTGGAATTCGAGGGCTTCTTTGGCAATTTCGGGAAATTTGCGCGGAGTCCGGCCGGACTTTGGCCCGAAATCTAGGGGTATTTTGGTCTTTTCAGCTTGATTTGTGATTGAAAGGTGACGAGAGGGCTGTGGCATGGCTGCCACGTGTCCTCTGAGTCACCAGATGTATGGGAGTTCGTTCCCCGATCCCGGTTTTGTCCATTTTTTAAAATAACAGTCCGAAAAATGTCCGAAATGCCCCTGAAAAGTGCCGGAAAGTGCGTTTTTCAGGAAAAGCCATACTTTTACGTGAGATGACACGTGTTAAGTACGCTTCGATGTTGGGATGCACGGGGCAGTCTCGGGATGTCTCGTTGGCACGGCAACAGGGAGTTTAACGAGTTTCGGTTAACTTGGAGCGGGCCAGTTAACGGATTTCGGTTAACTTTCTGACGGATTTGGACGATCCGAATTTGGGTACTTATAGTTAGCCCCTCAGCGACGTCTCCTCCGAAGGAGGTGGGGTCGTTGAAAAAGATAAGGATCCAAATCGGGATGCCTTACTTTGAAAGACACAGGCGGTTATTTGTTTGGACCCTTAGCGAAAGGATTCCCTACGTATCCGGCGGGAATCAATCCGATCGTAGTTCGAAGGTGCGGGGGCCGCGCGTGGGGACCTTGACACAGCGAGGCTGATCGGAGGCATCCGAACTGAATGAGACCATTGCGAGTACCGGAACTGAATGGAGACTATTGTGAGGCGTCCGAACACAGGACTTCGAAACCTTTGAGGGCGTGTGATGCCTCACACCGGAGTTCTTGTCGACGGGCGTGTGGCGCCTCAAACCGGAGATTCTTGTGCGCGAGGCGTGTGGCGCCTCAAACCGGAGTTGCGATACCGACGAGGGCGTGTGGCGCCAAACCGGAGTTGATGATGCTGACGAGGGCGTGTGGCGCCTCAAACCGGAGCTGCGAGGATACGTTTATCCTGATATGAAGGCGTTCGTGCCTTGGGTACTGGGCTTATTGCTGCTGCCAGCTTTATCCTGCTTGGGATGCGGCGATACTGATGAGAACGGTTGTGTTAAACTGGCGTTATTAACAACTCGGAAGGATCGACGTTTTTTCTTTGGAATCCTGCTGAGGATGAGCATTAGGGCTTACCTTGATGGCCGAAAATGGATTGTTGTGCGGGCTTACCTTGATGGCCGCTGAGGTGGAACGGTCGGGCTTACGACTGGCGGCCGGGGAAGTGAACAATGGTGAAAACCACTGGACATTTTAACGTCGAGAGACGAAAATGCAACTGGAATGTCCGGAGACATGATTGAGCGTTTGAATGTCAAACGTCAACTGGGGATTGAATTTAACGTCTGGAGAAGGGAATGTAACTGAAATGTCCGGAGACATGATTGAGCGTTTGGCCTCACAAACGTCAGCGGGTTAATTTAACGTCTGGAGACGGAAATGTAACTGGAATGTCCGGAGACATGATTGAGCGTTTGACTGTCAAACGTCAACTGGGATTGAATTTAACGTCTGGAGAAGGGAATGTAACTGAAATGTCCGGAGACATGATTGAGCGTTTGACTGTCAAACGTCAACTGGGATTGAATTTAATGTCTGGAGACGGGCGTTAGTGAAAATTAACTGGGAATTTAACGTCTGGAGACGGGCGTTAGTGAAAACTAAGCAGGAATTTAACGTGCGGAGACGGGCATTAGTGAAAACTAGCTGGGAATTTAACGTCGGAGACGGGCGTTAGTGAAAACTAAGCAGGAATTTAACGTCTGGAGACGGGCGTTAGTGAAAACTAACTGGGAATTTAACGTCTGGAGACGGGCGTTAGTGAAAACTAACTGGGAAGAAATTTTACACTTTTGGGGGCCAAAAGGAGTAAAATTGGAACTGCCAAAAAATGAGGGACTAAAATGGAAGGAATCTTTTTAAATTGCAGCAGGAGTCCGGCCGGACTTGGACTGAATTTGACCAGATTCAAATCAGCTCCAAGTCCGACGCTAACCATCCCCCTTCCCCCATTATTTCCGACGAGAGAAAGAGAGTGGAGAGAAAAATTTCCACCCCAAATTGCAAGGTTTGCTCGAATTTGTGAAGGAAAATCGCTATGGAAGGTGAATGGGAACCGATGGCTCGCCATGGAAGGACGGATGACGAAAGAACGCGGTTGGTTCGGACCATTCGAACCATTGTTCATCCATTGAATCCGGCGGAGTTTTACCCGGCTAGGGATAGACACAACTCCAAGGGAGGGATCGAAAGACAAGTAAGCTTCCTACAAATTCCATTAATTTTAAGAATGTGCATTCTTTAAATGTTAGAAATTTGTTTAGGAATTTACTTAGGGATTTTGGTGCTTGAATTGGGGCTTTTGACTTTGCCATGAATCGTTGTCGAAATTGACTAGGATGTAGTTCAATTGACACTATGGGTAGATGACATAAAAATTTTGGTTGCAAAATTCCATGTCTAGATGCTTTTTCCAAAATTAAAGTAGCTTTAATCCGGGACGGAGTAAATTTTCGAAATGTTCGAAAAGAATTTGAAAGTTTCGGTTTCGACGGAGTTTTCGAAAGATTTTGAAAGTTCCGGTTTCGACGGAGTTTTCGAAATGATTTTGAAAGTTCCGAATTCGACGGAGTTTTCGAAATGTTTTGAAAGTTCCGGATTCGACGGAGTTTTCGAAATGTTTGAAACATATGTAGGAAATGAATGAGAACCATATCTGCATTGCATCCTTTTGACATGCGTTCGTGCATTTGTTGATGTTGCTTCTGTCTTGTTTGCCTGCAGGGGACCAGGACGGTTGATACCCACAACCAGAAGAGTCAGGGTGCCTTTGAGGCAGTGAGAGCATTGTGGGAGATTATCCTGGACGTGGCTCGAGAGGGAGAGAGGAGTCCGCGGCAGCTGGTGCTTGACTCCGGATTGGCTGGGTTCATCAGTGCGGTGGATGCGATAGCTGATACGCCGAGGGCCAGGTCCATGTATGTAGCTGTGAGCGAGTATTTGTAAAGACCCATTATTTTTTTTTTATTTATTTAAATTCTTAGTATTATTTTAATTAGAAGAATAAAACAATACTTGACTATTTAAATAGTGGTGGACTTGGACTTAAATAGGTGGGCCAATTTAAGAAAGGATTAATGGGGCTTGATAAGGAAATCAAAACCCAATAGTTTAATGAAAGCCTTTTTTTTAAGGGTTAGTAAAAGCCTAAACCCAACCTATTTAAACTAAAACTCTCCCTATTTTTCTCATAATTCCCATAATTTACAAACAAAAGAAAAAAATTAAAAACCCTAAAGTACCTAGGGGCGGCCGAAGCTAGGGGGGAGGAGAGCTAGGATTTTTTTCAAGTTCTTGCTGAAGATCATCTCTAGAACAAGGTATTAATCTTATTCCCTAGCATTTAAAATTTTTTAAATCTTAGTTTTGATATTGGATTATTAAAATATGATCAAACTAGGGTTAAAGGTTATTAAGTAAATGGATGTATTATATAAAAATATATACTGTATATCCTAGGCTTGAGTTATGAATTAGGTTTGGGGTATGAAATAATGGAATTAAAATAGGTTTGATTCATATACCAAGAAGGAATAAAAAAAAATAAAACCAATATTGTTGTAGTGTGCATGTGCCGTGTGTGTGGGTATTGAATGTGTTGTGTGTGTGCATGTAATGGTGTGTGTAATAGGAAATTGTGTTGATAAAAATTATTTACAAAAACACTGTTTTTGGGTAAAAAATCTTTTGGAATTGTTTTGATAAAGATTGATTACAAAAACATGGTTTTTGGGTAAAATTATTTTGGTATTAAAAAGGGTTGATTTTGATTGTTAATAAAAGTGTTTTAAGGTTAGAAATCTAACCAAAATTTAAACTGAAAATCAGTTTTTTCAAAAGCCCTAGTGACCAAACTGAAAATCTGAAATTTAGGGGCTGTTTTGTAAATCCTGAAAGTCAGGAGACTGTTCTGTCATTTCTGAAAAAATGTAGGACTGTTCAGCAAATACCTAAAAGTTGAAGGACTATTTTGTAAATATTCAAAAGTTGAAGGACCACTTTGTAATTCATGAAAGATGAAGGGTCTTTTTGATAAGTACCCAAAGAAGAGAGTCATAAAAGTAACTTTCTAAAGAAAGAAAGATTTTTAAAGGTTGAGAAAGAAGATAAATATTTTAGGAAAGTTACCTAAAATAGAAAAGATACTATTTAAGAATGATACTTAAATAGAAGGTAAATATTTTAGGAAGGTTACCTAAAATAGAAAAGATACTATTTAAGAATGATACTTAAATAGAAGGTAAATATTTTAGGAAGGTTACCTAAAATAGAAAAGATACTATTTAAGAATGATACTTAAGTAGAAGGTGAATATTTTAAGAAGGTTACCTAAAATAGAAAAGATACTATTTAAGGAAGATACTTAAATAGAAGGTTACTATTTTAGGAAAGTTACCTAAAATAGAAAGTTAATATTTTAGGAAGGTACCTAAAATAGAAAGATAGTTAACTAGTAAGATGAGTCCAAAAGCAACTCATAAGTTAACTAAAGATAAATCAACTAGGGTACATAAGAAGTAATAAACAATTACTTGTACCTAAAATGATATCTTTGCATGACTGTAGGTTATACCAGAAATGCAAAGGAAGCAAGCTAAGGTAAGGAATTACGTTCCTAAACACCTTTGTGTATCTATTCTTTGAAAACTCTATCGAGTCTTTTCAAAATTTTACTATCATGTGGCGATAGTGTTTTATAAAATATTCCCTAGACATGAAACGTCTTTTGGAGATCTTATCTATGATATGTGTTGTTCATAGATATCTGAAGTATTGACTTTGCTTATGTGTATTCTTGTTTAATATGAATGCACTATATGATTTGTATGAATGTACATGCATGTCAAGATTATATAAATTGATATTGGACTTGTATGATATGTGTTACGTACTTGTCTATACTTTATGCGCACTCGACATCAATGTAGATGATCGGATGGGAAGTACTCAATGTAGGGTAAATCCTGAATAAAACTATACTATGGATTTGTAATGCCACACTTCCTTGATTGAACTTTATTGTGATAACCTTTCGTTGAAATGCTTCGATTGAACCGTCATTCAGGTCATCTCCTCATAACTTCAAGGAGATCACGTAATGACTTACTGGGCATCTTTCGCTCATTCCTTCATTCTTATTTTTCCTCCAGGTATGGGAATAAGGATGGAAGATCGTTGTAGGAAAGACGGCGGTCATTGAAGAGTTATAGAAGATTTATCGACGAACCAGAATTTTAGTTTAGTTAAATAAAGCTAGTAGGTCTTACTAGTCGTTACATTTGATTCTTCTGCACTTATGTAACGTTTATTACTTTAGTGAGCGTTGGGTTGAATAAGTTTGAACTATTAAGTTACCGTTTGATTTGGATATTTAAATGTTTACTATCCGTTGGGACCCTATTTTGGGTATTTATTCATATTGATGAATATTATTATATCAAGGAAATTCTGGGTCGTTACAGTTGGTATCAGAGCTCCGGTTTTAGGTCTTATGGGAAGAATACCTTTAGCCTTAGGGAACCTTAGTTCTAAGAAATTTCTGGAATGAAGGTAACCCCGAACTTAGATGTAAGTCATGCCTTGCTCTAGGATTATTCTGTGGGTGAAGTAGACTAAGTGGAAAAGTTAAATGTATAACTTACTCGTATGCTTGAATGAATGAGAGTATATTTATTTAAGTATGATTTATATATATTAGAAAGGTATGCTAATGAAAGCTATAATTTTTTTTTAGGAAATGGCACGAAGACCGATGAGATCTGTAAGAATTAGGGCTTCAAAGATGGAGACACTCTTAGCCCGAGAGCAAGAAAGGAATAGGAAGCTCATGCTGGAAATAGAACAAGAAAGACAAAAAGCCGTACAAGCTAAGGAAGGTTGGTCCAGAATGTTTAATCAACTGTCCGATCAAATTCAAGAGACAGAAAAGATTGAAAAAGAACTAGTCAGGACTAAAGAAAGGGTAGCCATGTGGAGGCAAGACTCTATGGAACAAGAAGATGGACGTATTAGAGCTTCTAATGAATTACAAAGAGAAAGAGCGAGGGCAGATAAAGCTCAAAGGAGACTTCGTAGATTTGAAGAAATGTATCAGGAACGTGTCACAGATTATGAAGACACACTTGTTGAGGTACATATGGTAAGCGAACAGCTTAGAGGTGCTGAGGAACAAATTGAGCAATTAAAACAACAACTTGAGGAAGCTAGAGCTGCTATACCCCAAGAGCAAGGGGACGAAAATCTCGTAGATCCTAGCGATGAGGATGAAGATCCAAGCGAGGATAGTGTAAATGAAGATCAAGTAGGTCCAGACCCCGATTCAGAAGAAGGGGAAGCGAATCAAGTGATTCACCGTGGGGCAACACCAGCAGCTTAGATTAAGCTAGCTATCCAGTTTTGATTTATGTTTTCTAGATTAGAACCTTAGAGATGTTTTACTTTATTAATTGTTTTTGGTGACGAACCAAGGATTTGAATTTAGTTCGAGTTATGAAAGTTTATTTATTATATGCTACGTGAAATAAATTTTGTGGCGTAAACTAGGTCAAAGTAGAATGACCAAAAGCACTTTATACTAGTCAATGATAGGCTAGTACACGAGTAGATAAAATCTTTTGAGGCGGACTCAATGAGATAATCATTCAAGTAACAAACCTATAAGAAGTTATAGATCCATCACTAGAATGTCCTAGGGGGAAGGTTCTAAATCTAGGAAATACGAAATTATTAGATTTAGAAAAAGACTATTTTAGGAAAGTACCTAAAATAGAAAATATAAAGATAACTATTTTAGGAAAGTACCTAAAATAGAAAGCAAAAAGTAACTATTTTAGGAAAGTACCTAGATAGGAAGTATAAAGTTACTACTTTAGGAAAGTGTCTAAACTAGATAACATAGAAATTACTATTTTAGGAAACGCCTAAAATAGAAAGTATAAAAGTTACTATTTTAGGAAAGCTGCCTGAAATAGAAAGTTTAGTTAACCAAAATCAAGGAGTTAAAGGTAACTCGTAGGTTAACGAATCAAAAATTAATCCAGCATCCTTAGAAACGAAAAATGCCTAAGGAATGTATAGATGTGTTATATAACTTGCGTAAATGATGCGTGAGTAATAGTGTGAGGTACGCAAGACACTAATATGTTTTTCCACTTATTTCTTTTCAAGATGGCAAGAAATAATGGTCGTGGTGGAAACGGAAATAACGCTGAAGGCGATAGGCAAGGACAAGATCCTGCTATGGCAACTTTGCTTCAGACACTTAATCAGACTATGGCTGGCATTGGTCAAGTGGTGAATGGGTTAGCACAAGGAAGACCTGCTGCTCAGATACAGTTGAGGGACCCTCTGGAGTTGTTTCAGAGGAGAAACCCGGATTCATTCTCCGGTGCTGCTAAGGAGAAACCACAAGAGTGGCTGAAAGGACTTGAGGTGATATTCGAGACTTTGGACTGCACCACAGAACAGAAGGTGATTTTCGCCACCTTCATGCTGAAAGGAAAGGCGAGGACGTGGTGGGAAAGCGAGAAAAGAGCTGCTACTGCTAGAGGAGTGGTAGATCACACCTGGGAGACATTTAAAACCATCTTTAATGAGAAGTATTTTCCTGAGAGTGTCAAGAACGCCAAGGTGGCAGAATTTATGATGTTGACCCAAGGGAGTTTGTCTGTGGATGAGTACTGTGAGAAATTCACTGATTTGATGGAATTCACCCCAACGTTCTTCGACAATGAAGAACAAAAGGCGAGAAAATTTGAAGCTGGTTTGAATGACCGAATCAGATACCGGATTACACCACTGTTACTGAAGACTTATTCAGATGTGTTTGATCGGGCCAAGATAGTGGAAAGGGAAGCCAATAACTACCGCAACAAAAGGGAAGACAAGGGCAAACAGGTCAGCAAGGATGGAAATGAATCCAAAGGTTCCACTGGAAACGGGAACAAAGATGTTAACCACAAGAGAAAATCTATGGATAATGGCAAGGGAAACAACAAATATCCTAACAAGAATCTGGGGAACAAGAGAGATGGCAACAAGGCAGAGAACCAAGGAGCAGTGGAAAAGTGCACTGTGTGTGATAGGAACCATAAAGCTGTGGATTGCTGGTACAAGGACAAGAAGTGCTACACCTGTGACAAAGTGGGACACCCAAAGTGGAAGTGCCCCGACGCAAAGAAAGATGATACCGCTCAAGGAGCAAAGACTAACAACAACAATGGTGGCCGTGGTCGCGTGTACACCATGACAGCCAAGCAGGCTAGCGCTACTAATGATTTGGTAGCAGGTACGCTTCAACTCTATGCTAAGAATTTTTATGCTTTAGTGCATACTGGTGCTACGCACTCTGTGATAAGTAACTGCTTAGCTAGAAAACTTAAGCTGAAACCTGAGGCGTTAGACATACCTCTAGTGATAGACACTCCAACGAAGGAAGCAATTCCTATCACAACTATCTATAAAAATTGTCCTTTAGAAATAGGGGGCAAGGAACTTTTAGTCGATTTCATCAGTCTAGAAATGGATAACTTTGATGTTATACTGGGAATGGATTGGTTGGCGACGAATCATGCTAACGTGGACTGCTACAAGAAAGAAGTTACTTTCCAAGGTATAGATGGGGAGGAATATTGTTTCGTAGGGACGAAGCCCAGGAATTGAACAAACCTTATTTCCGTGATGAAGGCTAGGAAACTGCTAAGAAAAGGATGCGAAGGGTTTCTAGCGCATATTGGGGAAACAAAGGAAGGTGAATTAAGTATCGAGTCTCTCGAAGTGATTCGGGATTTCAAGGATGTGTTTCCTGAGGATTTGCCAGGAATACCACCAGAACGAGAAGTAGAATTTTCTATAGATTTGGTGCCAGAGACTACGCCAATATCCAAGGCTCCATATCGGATGGCTCCGACAGAACTCAAGGAATTGAAGGAACAACTACAAGAACTGTTGGACAAAGGTTTGATTAGGCCGAGTGTTTCACCATGGGGTGCACCGGTATTATTTGTGAAGAAGAAAGATG
Organism: Adenophora triphylla var. japonica; assembly: GCA_022495995.1. NCBI lineage: Eukaryota > Viridiplantae > Streptophyta > Magnoliopsida > Asterales > Campanulaceae > Adenophora > Adenophora triphylla. The sequence goes on from JAFEMH010006450.1 coordinate 103,447, forward strand.
GTTCGATGAGGTTGTGCATTGACTATCGTGAGTTGAACAAGGTGACGGTAAGGAATCAATATCCGTTACCGAGGATTGACGACTTATTTGATCAACTGAAAGGGGCACGTTATTTTTCGAAGATAGACCTTCGGTCTGGATATCATCAGTTAAGGGTGAAGAACGAGGACGTTGCCAAAACTGCTTTCAGAACCAGATATGGACATTATGAGTTCATAGTAATGCCGTTCAGGTTGACAAACGCGCCGGCAGCATTTATGGAGTTGATGAACAGAATATTCCAAGAGTTTCTTGACAAGTGTGTCATAGTATTCATTGACGACATTTTGGTGTATTCGAAGACAAAGGAAGATCATGCAGAACATTTGAAATTAGTTCTGGAAATTCTGCGGAAGCAGAAGTTGTATGCCAAGTTCAAGAAATGCAAATTTTGGTTGGAGGAAGTATCGTTCTTAGGACACGTGGTGTCTAAGGATGGTATTGCGGTGGACCCAGCAAAAATAGATGCAATAGTAAATTGGGAAAGGCCAACTACAGTAACGGAGATAAGAAGTTTCTTAGGGTTGGCTGGGTATTATAGGAGATTCGTAGAAGGATTCTCTAAGTTGTCAGGACCGTTGACGAAGCTAACACAGAAGAATGCTAAGTTTATTTGGTCAGAAGCTTGTGAGGAGAGCTTTCAAGAACTAAAGAAGAGATTGGTAACCGCACCAGTATTAGCACTACCGACAGGGTCCGAGGGATTTGTGATTTACAGTGATGCTTCACTGAAGGGACTAGGCTGTGTATTAATGCAAAATGATAAGGTGATAGCGTATGCATCTAGACAGTTGAAGACTCACGAGAAGAATTATCCTACTCATGATTTAGAGTTAGCGGCGGTGGTGTTCGCACTGAAAATTTGGAGACATTACTTGTATGGTGTGACATGTCAGATTTATACGGATCACAAAAGTTTGAAGTATATATTCACTCAGAAGGAACTAAACATGAGACAGAGAAGGTGGTTAGAGTTACTGAAGGATTACGATTGTACGATATTGTATCATCCTGGAAAAGCCAATAAGGTGGCTGATGCATTAAGTAGGAAAAATCATGGAACCTTGGCGATGTTGATTTCTAAGGGGGTAAGAGTATGGAACGAAGTTGAAATTACCGGTTTAGAAGTACGAGTTAGTGGATACCTAGCTCGGTTGATCGTGCAACCTGCGCTTCTGGATAGGATTAAGGAAGCACAAGGATTGGATGAGGAAAGGGATGTCCTCATGGGCAAAGGACAAGGCAAAGATCTTCGTATGGGCGAAGATGGGGTCTTGAGGTATCAGTCAAGGATATGGGTACCAAGCAATGATGAACTCAAAAGGGAAATTCTAAGGGAGGCTCATTGTTCGAAATTCTCTGTACATCCGGGAAGTACGAAGATGTATCGAGACCTGAAGGAATCATTTTGGTGGAACGGTATGAAAGGCGACGTGGCAGAATTCGTGGCAAAATGTTTGGTGTGTCAACAAGTGAAGAGTGAGCATCAGAAGCCTGCGGGACTACTACAGTCGTTACCCATTCCAGAATGGAAGTGGGAGCATATTGCAATGGATTTGGTAGTGGGACTGCCAAAGACACTAAGAGGAATGAATGCTATATGGGTCATAGTGGATCGATTGACCAAGTCGGCTCACTTCTTAGCGATCAAGGTGACAGACTCGCTAGAGAAGTTGGCTAAGTTATATGTTGATGAAATTGTGAGGCTGCATGGAATTCCAGTTTCGATAGTGTCTGATCGAGATGCTAGGTTTACGTCGAAGTTCTGGAAAAGTTTGCAATAGGCATTGGGGACAGAGTTGACGATGAGTACAGCTTTTCACCCACAAACGGATGGACAGTCAGAAAGGATGATCCAGACTTTGGAAGACATGCTAAGGGCTACATCGTTAGATTGGCAAGGCTCATGGGATGAACATTTACCACTAGTGGAGTTTGCGTATAATAATAGCTTTCACGCTAGTATTGGTATGGCTCCGTATGAGGCTCTATATGGACGCAAATGTAGATCACCTACCTGCTGGGATGAAGTGGGTGAAAGGAAGTTAACTAGACCTGAAATTGTTCAAGTGACTACGGATAAGGTACAACAGATTCGCAAATGGTTACTGACTGCACAAAGTAGGCAGAAGTCGTACGCAGATAATCGACGGCGTGATCTAGAGTTCCAAGTGGGAGATCGCGTATTCTTGAAAATCTCACCGACAAAAGGTGTCATGAGATTCGGTATTAAAGGAAAGTTGAGCCCTAGGTATGTGGGACCTTTTGAAATTCTGGACAGAGTTGGCAATGTGGCCTATAGGTTGGCGCTACCACCCGTACTATCTGGAGTGCACAACGTATTTCACATCTCAATGTTGAGAAAGTATTTGGCAGATCCGAGTCACGTAATCGAATACAAGCAGTTGAGATTTCGTGCTGACTTAAGCTATGACGAAAAGCCTATAAAGATTGTAGATCGGAAAGATCAGAATCTACGGAGACGAGTGATCCCTTATGTGAAGGTGCAATGGAGCAACCACACTGAACGGGAAGCAACCTGGGAACTCGAAAGCGAGATGCGCGAAATGTATCCCGATCTCTTCGAAAATTGAGGTACGTTAAGTTTGGAGGACCAAACTCTTTTAAGGGGGTAAGAATGTAAAGACCCGTTATTTTTTTTTATTTATTTAAATTCTTAGTATTATTTTAATTAGAAGAATAAAACAATACTTGACTATTTAAATAGTGGTGGACTTGGACTTAAATAGGTGGGCCAATTTAAGAAAGGATTAATGGGGCTTGATAAGGAAATCAAAACCCAATAGTTTAATGAAAGCCTTTTTTTTTAGGGTTAGTAAAAGCCTAAACCCAACCTATTTAAACTAAAACTCTCCCTATTTTTCTCATAATTCCCATAATTTACAAACAAAAGAAAAAAAATTAAAAACCCTAAAGTACCTAGGGGCGGCCGAAGCTAGGGGAGAGGAGAGCTAGGATTTTTTCAAGTTCTTGGTGAAGATCATCTCTAGAACAAGGTATTAATCTTATTCCCTAGCATTTAAAATTTTTTAAATCTTAGTTTTGATATTGGATTATTAAAATATGATCAAACTAGGGTTAAAGGTTATTAAGTAAATGGATGTATTATATAAAAATATATACTGTATATCCTAGGCTTGAGTTTTGAATTAGGTTTGGGGTATGAAATAATGGAATTAAAATAGGTTTGATTCATATACCAAGAAGGAATAAAAAAATAAAACAAATATTGTTGTAGTGTGCATGTGCCGTGTGTGTGGGTATTGAATGTGCTGTGTGTGTGCGTGTAATGGTGTGTGTAATAGGAAATTGTGTTGATAAAAATTATTTACAAAAACACTGTTTTTGGGTAAAAATTCTTTTGGAATTGTTTTGATAAAGATTGATTACAAAAACATGGTTTTTGGGTAAAATTATTTGGTATTAAAAAGGGTTGATTTTGATTGTTAATAAAAGTGTTTTAAGGTTAGAAATCTAACCAAAATTTAAACTGAAAATCAGTTTTTCAAAAGCCCTAGTGACCAAACTGAAAATCTGGAATTTAGGGGCTGTTTTGTAAATCCTGAAAGTCAGGGGACTGTTCTGTCATTTCTGAAAAATGTAGGACTGTTCAGTAAATACCTAAAAGTTGAAGGACTATTTTGTAAATATTCAAAAGTTGAAGGACCACTTTGTAATTCATGAAAGATGAAGGGTCTTTTTGATAAGTACTCAAAGAAGAGAGTCTTAAAAGTAACTTTCTAAAGAAAGAAAGATTTTTAAAGGTTGAGAAAGAAGATAAATATTTTAGGAAAGTTACCTAAAATAAAAAAGATACTATTTAAGAATGATACTTAAATAGAAGATAAATATTTTAGGAAGGTTACCTAAAATAGAAAAGATACTATTTAAGAATGATACTTAAATAGAAGGTAAATATTTTAGGAAGGTTACCTAAAATAGAAAAGATACTATTTAAGAATGATACTTAAATAGAAGGTGAATATTTTAAGAAGGTTACCTAAAATAGAAAAGATACTATTTAAGGAAGATACTTAAATAGAAGGTTACTATTTTAGGAAAGTTACCTAAAATAGAAAGATAATATTTTAGGAAGGTACCTAAAATAGAAAGATAGTTAACTAGTAAGATGAGTCCAAAAGCAACTCATAAGTTAACTAAAGATAAATCAACTAGGGTACATAAGAAGTAATAAACAATTACTTGTACCTAAAATGATATCTTTGCATGACTGTAGGTTAAACCAGAAGTGCAAAGGAAGCAAGCTAAGGTAAGGAATTACGTTCCTAAACACCTTTGTGTATCTATTCTTTGAAAACTCTATCGAGTCTTTTCAAAATTTTACTATCATGTGGCGATAGTGTTTTATAAAATATTCCCTAGACATGAAACGTCTTTTGGAGATCTTATCTATGATATGTGTTGTTCATAGATATCTGAAGTATTGACTTTGCGTATGTGTATTCTTGTTTAATATGAATGCACTATATGATTTGTATGAATGTACATGCATGTCAAGATTATATAAATTGATATTGGACTTGTATGATATGTGTTACGTACTTGTCTATACTTTATGCGCACTCGACATCAATGTAGATGATCGGATGGGAAGTACTCAATGTAGGGTAAATCCTGAATAAAACTATACTATGGATTTGTAATGACACACTTCCTTGATTGAACTTTATTGTGATAACCTTTCGTTGAAATGCTTCGATTGAACCGTTATTCAGGTCATCTCCTCATAACTTTAAGGAGATCACGTAATGACTTACTGGGCATCTTTCGCTCATTCCTTCATTCTTATTTTTCCTCCAGGTATGGGAATAAGGATGGAAGATCGTTGTAGGAAAGACGGCGGTCATTGAAGAGTTATAGAAGATTTATCGACGAACCAGAATTTTAGTTTAGTTAAATAAAGCTAGTAGGTCTTACTAGTCGTTACATTTGATTCTTCTGCACTTATGTAACGTTTATTACTTTAGTGATCGTTGGGTTGAATAAGTTTGAATTATTAAGTTACCGTTTGATTTGGATATTTAAATGTTTACTATCCGTTGGGACCCTATTTTGGGTATTTATTCATATTGATGAATATTATTATATCAAGGAAATTCTGGGTCGTTACAGTATTGGTGGGATACGACCCACACTTTCCATTTCAGATGGGGGGAGGCGACGGTGACTCCCACGGATTTTGCCGCTATCACTGGGTTGCCGACTTATGGCAACACGCTGGTGTGGGTTGATGGTTATACCCGGAGCGGTTATGCAGGCTCTTGGGTTTTGATATTACCGATGCCAGGGGCTTAGGCATTCGGTACAGGCTGATGGAGAGGCATCTGGAGGCGGGTGTCGCCGATTATTTGGATGGATCATTGAGGATGACCGCAGAGCGCCTGGCTCGAGGGTTCCTTTGGTTTGCGTTGTCAGCGACTTTGTTCCCGACTTCTGACACATCTTGTCACTTCCCTCTGCTCGGGTCGCTGACAAATCTGGATGCTGTGAGGGGGTTCGCGTGGGGGGAGGCTGGACTGGCCGAGCTCTACCATTCCCTGGACAGGTTCTCGCGGGGAGAGGAGCACTCCTTTAGCTGCTTCACGCCTGTCTTGGATGTAAGTTTACGTCTTTTTCTCTTCCTTGCCTCTTTCATGTACTCGTATGTATCTGGTTTGTACCTGACATAACTTTCCATTTGCTTGGCAGGTCTGGTGTTATGAGGTATTCAGTCCGCAGGATTGGGACATCAAGGAGGCGTATCGACCCCTGTTCCCTGCCATGCTGGTTTGGCAGAAGAAAGCGAAGAGGGCGGTCTCGTCAAGAGTTGGCACTCGAGTGTCATACGAGGAGGTGTCTCTGGCACTGAACCGGGAGTTCTCCGAGAGGATCCGGCTGACCTGGTGGAGTCGGTTCCACTATTACGTGGTTCAGGTCGCTAGCGAGGTGACGCGGCGGAGGAGGCTCCTGGTGGGACTTCATTGCGACGCTATGTATCTGGGGGAGCGGGTGACCCGTCAGCATGGCCCGGGGTCCATTCCGTTGTTACCGATGGATCCTCCTATGCACATGCAGCATCCTCTGTCGATGTCGATGGATGAGTTGGAGAGGTATAGACAGGGCGTGTTCTATACCGAGTACATCATAGCGGGGGCCGACTATGATACTTTCTTGAGGATGAGGCTGAGGAGCCCACAGGTGCAGCATAGGGAGGGCGAGGTTCCAGGACGTCCCCGAGATCTCCCGATCCCACGCGCTAGGTTGGCGTACGAGGGACTGGATGGTTCGTGCAGGCGACTGGTGATCCCGCTCCCGGATGAGCCGAGACCACGATACAGGGCTGACCCCAATGCTTCGGTGAGCACCCCCTTTTTTTTCTGCATTTGATAGTAGCATTCTCTAAATGTTGCATCTGTACTTTCTGCTTGTCTTTTGACGACTTTCCTGGTTCGCAAGTGTCTGGCCGTACGTACAACGACCTATGAGGCTGGTGGACGGGTGGGCCGCCTACGGTAGGAGGCTCGTGGAGTTCATGCGGTGCAGTTCCCGGAGGAGCATGGATGTCCGTGAGCGGGGGCCGTCTAGGCCGAGAGATTCGCCTGCTCCCACAGCTGGTGGGGAGGACTTTGCACAGGGATTTGGCCAGTTCGCGAGCGGAACGGCTGAATTTGGAGCTCCTTCTTCTGCGCACTCGGGGCGTGAGAGGGGGGAGTCCTCGAGTTCGCATACTCCGAGGAGGCCTTTCGCGTATTCCCGCCTGGAGGAATTTGGCGACTTCTTGTTTGCGACGGATCCGGCAGCGGCGGAGCAGTACGTCGAGTGCTCGGATGACGAGCAGGACTCGGAGTAGTCCTCTTTTTTTTTTACTGCTTTGTTTAGACAAAATGCATGTATTGTCAGGAACAACTTGATTTGAACTGTATTCGAAAAAGGCGCCCATTGGGCAGAACACATGCCGCGCATTTATTACGTGATCACCTTTACGGTTATTTTCGGCAAATAAGGAAGTAGGTTAATCAAAAATAAATAAAATGAGAAATGCATTAAAAATTGAACAGGTCAAAATTTAAACCTATATGCACTGATTATTAATTATTTGCACTGTTGCACGAGCCCGGGGCGGAGGGGATATTGATATTGGTTGAATGAAACCAGGGGCAGCACGCAGGTTTCATAAGGATGAACAGGGAGTTGTTTGGAAATGTTTCCAATTTAGGAGCGACTAGGCTGCAGAGTTGACCAAGTCAAGCTGCAGAGAATCCGGCCGGACTAGGAGTGAATTTCCAGATTCTTTAAATTGCAGTTTCAGCTTTGCAATTGTTTAAGAACTGTGCATTGTTTTTGATCATTCTGGCTGAATTCTCTCAAACTTCCAAGGTTTCCTTCATTCTTTATGGCTCCCTTTCCCAGGTTACCATCTCGTATGCAAGAGCGATATTTGGTCAACTTTCAGTCGTAGGTACGGAACCACACGAGGCAGAACAAAGGGTTTTTCGAAGGATGTTACGGGATTAAATCTGTTTGGGCTTTGAAGGAGCTCACGCCAGATTGGGATCTTTTGAGAGCCGCGTTTCGCTTCTGGGACGTACGGAGGAATGTGTACAATTTTTCGTACAACGAAGTCACTCCTACATTTGAAGATTTCCGGGCCATTCGGGAGGACCTGAGGACGGAACGGACTAGTTCTTCCGTACGCTGGTGGCATGGCCACTATTGAGAAGCTAGTGTCTTTGTTTGGTATCTCGGCTGGAGAAGAATACGGGATCTTGATCTGAGATGCGATTATGTTGACATTTCGGACCGCCCGAAAGATTTGCAGGCCGAGGAAGCATCTTTTCGTGGGGCGCATTTGCTGCGTGCGCGATTGCTACTCTGTTCACATTCACGTCTCGGGTGTGTGCCATCACAGTGTCTTGGACCTGGTGAGCGATGCGGAGTGGGAGACATCGTGCCGATGGTCTTGGGCGAGACATTCCACAGGCATAGGTCGGATGGCGATCGGTAGCCGATACATGTGGGGAGGAGTCCCGCTATGCTTACCATGTGGTTAAGGGAGAGGCTGCAGATGATGCACGAGGTGCCAATATCTTGTGACGCTTGGTCCTTCTCTCGACGTCCTCTGGTGATAGGGCGATCGAGCCGAGTTGGAGCTCTGGATGGCCGGACTTTGCACGCATCACTTGCGATGGTGGGTTCCCCATTGGAAGTTACAGACTTGTCGGACCGCTCGGGAGGGTCACTGGTTGTCGAGTGCGGGCATCTCGAGCGTCTTTCTATATTCCATCGTTGGTTCTGACGATGCAGTGGGCCTTGAGTGCCACTAACTTGATCTGAGTTATCTTGCTACCTTTGAGGTGGGATCTTTGCGGATGGAAGATCCTTCGGCGCTATTCGCCGATCACACGGTGGTGGCAATACACGTCCTTTCTGCCCGGGGTTCTCTTTCACCGGAGAGAGGGCTGTTGTCGACGCAGTGATTTGAACCGGTACGAAGAGTGTATGGGGGAGACACGAGATGGCTATCTTGTGGAGACGGGAGGAGCTGCTGGGTGCCGATCACTTGGGACAACTTTCGACCTTGAGGAGGGCCGAAGCAAGGGCTAACCACAGGAATCGTCGTGCGCGATGCCATGGCTGATTATGAGACAAATGCGATCGGGAGGCCAATCAAAGCACTGTTATGATGGCTCGAAGCGGCGGCTCGAGACAGAGCTAGAGAAAGGGCTGCGTTGACAGCCACAGGCTTGACGGAGGCGTCGGGAAGAGTCCCTGAGCCAGGTAGAAGGCCTACCGGAATATTTCCTGCGAAGGTGAAGAACACTCGCCTGGGGAAAGGGAAGGGGAAGAAGGATGAAGGACCAAGTACGGAAAACTAGGTTGACCTTGCTGTCCAGAGAATCCACCCATTGTCATTGCAGACACATTAATTGATTAATGTTTTATTGTAGTTTTGCTAGCGTGTAGCGGGTCAAGAGTTGACCGTTCTTGAACTCATCAAAGAATCTTTTAACCGTTATGAATTTGTAGGTTAAATGAAAAGAGTTTTTCGAAACACAAGCAATTGATGCTTATTGTATTTTTTTTTGTTTTTTAGACCGAACCAATGATGGCTGCCTACGTTCCCCTTTTACAATTGGACTAAGGAGCTCAGGTCACCGTAGTTTGACACTTTTAGGTGAATTTGAGAAAAACAAAGACAAAAGAAGTGCGACCCTATTTTTTCCCTGGATCATTAGCGGGAATGTATCCAGTTGGGTATTACTCTTTTAGCACTTTAATTTTACTGAGAGGACGGTGTGTGGGGAAGGTGAGTTGACTCGTGCTCTTCCTCAAACGAAGTATCTGCGGAGCTTGCTTCCGTTCACGGGGTTAACGAAAGGGTTTCCGTCCAAGTCTGCTAGCTTCATGGATCCTCCGGAGAAGATTCTTTGTACCACGAATGGTCCTATCCAGGTAGGCTCCCACTTTCCGAGGGGATTGGTCTGCGTAGGAGGCTTTTCCTTTAGCACCAAGTCTCCTTCTCTGATGTCTCGTATCTTGACTTTCTTGTCGAATGCTCGTGCCATTCTGCTTTGGTAGGCTCGAGTATGTTCCATGGCTTTCAATCTGCGCTCGTCGAGTAGAGCAAGTTCGTCGTGACGGCTCTGTAGCCATTCGACTTCATTGATCCCGTTTTCCAAGAGGACTCGGAGGGATGGAATTTCCAATTCCACGGGCAACATCGCTTCCATTTCGTAGGTAAGCGCGAACGGAGTCTCCCCTGTGGCGGTTCGGCGATGTTCGATATCCCCGAGAGGGCTAGATGTAGCTTTTCGGGCCGGTCCGACCTCCAGTGGTCATCTTTCGATTATCATGGCGAGAGTCTTGTTGGTGCCTCTCTTGCACCATTAGTTTGTGGTCTGTAAGGAGAAGACTTGTGACGTGTGACTCTGAATTCGGTCAGTAGTTGGTCACAATCTCCTTCGAAGTGAGTCCCATTGTCGGATATGATCTCGTTGGGCACTCCGTATCGGCACATGATGTTCTCTCGGATGAACTCAGCCACCTTCTTAGAATTCAGTACCTTGTACGATCTGGCATCTACCCATTTGGTGAAGTAGTCGACTGCGACTAAAATGAACTCGTGACCATTGCTCCCCGGAGGAATGATCTTGCCGATGACATCGATTCCCCATGTGGCAAAAGGCCATGGCGTAGTCATGCAATAAAGCTCATGTGGAGGAATGTGATTGAGGTTGGAGAACCGTTGACATTTGTCGCAGCTTCGGACGAACTGGATGCAGTCTATTTCCATCGATATCCAGTAGTATCCCATACGGAGAATAATCTGTGTCAATGCTCGGGCATTCATGTGCGGACCGCAGGTTCCGTTGTGAACTTTGTTCATTAGGTCGCTGGCTTTTTCTTTGTTTACACACCGAAGGAGTGGCCCTTGGTGGCACTTCTTGTACAACATACCCCCCAGAATGACGAAATGGGATGCCAGGCGTTTTCATGCCATCATGTTTTTGGCTTTGATCCCTTCTTTGTATTTCCATCTTCATTTGTGAAGGAAGCTTCTCCGCTTTGGAGGTACTGGTAAATCTGATTGTACCAGGGTTTGTCGATCGTTTCTTTTTCTTTTTCGATCTCACAGCAATAGGCGGGTGTTTCCCGTCTGCCTATTACGAGGGTTTCTTGCTTTTCCATCGGGAATTTCGACAAGAGAGGCGAGGGTTGCCGGGCATACGCGAAGCGGTTTCCTGTCTCTTGGCAAATAATGAAAAGAGATGTCCTTGAACCGAGCAATGAGCTCCTCCATGTACGCGTGGTACTTACGGAGGCCGAGAATCTACCGTCTTTCATTTGTTGGACACTTGATTGATGATCAATCTTTGAGTCTCCATATACATCCGGCTACGAGATGTTGCGCTCGAGGGCGGCTTCTAGACCTGCTGCATAAGCTTCGTATTCTGTGCATTGTTGGTTGCTTCGAAATTGACTTGATAGCTATGGGAGTATGCTCGTCCTTAGGATCGACAAGGAGCATTCCAATACCATTCCCCTTCTTGTTGGCTGCCCCATCGAAGAAGAGTTACCGGCGGTTTGCGTTGTCGAGTGAGAAAGATTCCGTCATTCAGGAATTGCGGATCGGGACCCTTAGGTTCCTTTGCTTGGGAAGTCGGCCGGTGATGCGCCATGACTCTACCCTTTGTTGATTTTCGACCATGTACTTGATGTCGAACTCAGCCGGGAATAATGACCGCTTGGCTAGTCGCATTGGCGGGGATGGCTTGTCAAAGAGATATCGGACGGGATCCACTTTGGAGACCAGGAGCACCGAATGCGACCGCATGTAGTTTTTCGGTTTCCGACTACCCATACCAAGGCGGTACAAGTTTTCTACGATCTTTGAGTAGGCGAGTTCACTTCCTTGAAGCTTCGGCTTACGAAGTAGATTGCATGCTCAACCTTGGAATCTTTTTTGTTCTTGTGCCGGCATTGCTCCGATTGACGTGTACATTCTTGTCGAGATACGGGAGTAGTGGCTTGTCTTCATGTGGCGGGCACGGTGGGGGATTCACCAAGTAGGTCTTGATCTTCTCAAAAGCTGTTTGGCACTCGGAGTCCCAGTTGATGTCGGCATTCTTTTTCATCGGTTTGAACATGGGCTCGCAGAGAAGATGTCAAGCGGTTGATGAAACGACTAATGTCTTGAATTATTCCCATGAAGCTCTTCACTTGTCGGGGTTTGAGGCGGCTTCATGTCGATGATGGCCTTGATCTTCTTGGGATCGGCTTCGATACCTCTTCTACGTAACCATGTACCCCGGTACCTTGCCGCACTTGATGCCGAAGGTGCACTTTGCGGGTTCAACCTCATGGAGTATTTTAGAGTACGGTGAATAACTTTCTCAGATCTGTCATGTGCTTTGCATGTCGATCCCCTGAGTGGATGATCATGTCGTCGACATATACTTCGATTTCTTTGTGAATCATGTCATGGAAGAGAGGCATTGCGGCCAGTAAGTAGCCCGCATTCTTCGGACCCGAACGGCATGGCCAGGTGTAACAATATGTCCCCACGGAGTGGTGAAGGCAGTCTTGGCTTGATCCTCCTCGGACATTTTGATCTGGTTGTATCCAGCGAAGCCGTCCACGAAGGACTTTACTTCAAAATTTGTCGTGGTGTCAACTAGCATGTCGATGTTAGGCAGTGGGAAATCATCTTTAGGGCTGGCCTTGTTGAGATCCCGGAAATCCACACAGCATCTGACCTTTCCTTTGCCTTAGTGACCGTCACGATGTTGGAGAGCCAAGTCGGGTACTCAATCACTCTGATGAAGCCAACTCGGAGCATCTTCTCAATCTCTTCTTTAACTTGCAAGGACCACTCTGGCTTGATCTTGCGCAGCTTACATTTGGACAGGCTTGGATTCGGGATCAGGAATTCTATGCTCCACGATCGAGGGATCGAGTCTGGCATGTCTGGTATGACCAGCGAACACGTCAACATACTCCCGAAGGAGGCTTATCGGGGCTTCTTTTTTCGCATCAGCGAAGAAACGCCCCACTTGTGTCTCTTTTTAGGCTCTTGCATACGACCCCAGTTCACTTTGGTCATAACCTCTTCGGCAGCTTGGGCCCGGGTGTCCTCTTGGTCAACTACCCGCTCGAGAACTTCCTTAATGTATTGTTCGTTTAATGTGTCGCTTCTTTATCAATTGAATTATTAACGTCTTTTAAGTTGTTTGTTAACTTATCGGTTGTTAAAGTGGCAATGAGAGGATACTCGAAAGGTCGGACTTTTCATTAAACAAGAAAGGAAATACATGATTGGCTACATTATCATAGTCCTCGGCGTAAGGCCGTTGGATGACTCGAGAGGGCTGGACTCGACAAGGGCGACTCAGAGGGTTTGAGACCGGGTTTAGGGAGATGTGGGTGCGGGCCCGGCTTGTCTTCCTATTGCTCGGCTTGCCCTTGGTCCGGTGAAGGTTACCCAAATTCTTCGGTGGCATTCTTTGGATGCTTGATGAGGGTTCGGGGATCGAGAGGCAGCCTGTTGTCTCAACTCATGGCGATCATGCTTTGTTGCTCGGAGCCTGTGTCAATCGGGTTTGGCACCTCCATGACTTCTTCAAAAAGACTCGTAGAGCTGGTCCATTGAGAGCGTCTTCTATGAATTTTGGTTCCTTCGCTTTGGAGTTACTGTCTCGAACGTGGCCTCGTGGTGATCCGAACCATTTGCTTTCCACATGGAGAGTACCCCGAGTTGCTCCTCTAAGTCCGGATTCCCTTGAATGTGTGCTCGTGATGGACTGTGGTGGCGGTTGGTCCAGGTAGAGCTGTGATGTCGAGGAACGCTCCCTTATCGGATTAGCTTTGAGTCCTACGAAACGCTTGAGGTCCCGTGCTAGCAGTTCCATTCTTCCCGTAGTCTCGTGCCGACTATCCAGCTTCTTTCTCGTCTTCACCAATTCCACCGTCGGTCCTCTCGATTCTGGCAGCTGCCGGTTCCTTGTCGGTCCCCTCGCCCGCTTTGCTCCGGGTTCCCTTGTCGGTCCCCTCGGCTGTCGGTTCCCTTGGTGAAGTAATGAGCGAGGTCAAAGCCGTAAGGCGGGAGGTTGGGTGTGCCGTCGGAGGTTCCCCTTTTGCGGGCTCTTTGCCTTGGTGCGGGCGAGCCTTTTGTCTTTCTTGATATCGGCCGGTGTTGGCACGTAGCTGCCCCTGGACCGTGGTGTGGTCCTTGACTTTGATGACTTGGTGTTAGCTTGTAACCTTTTGCCGAGCCCGATCTGGGATGAAGTTCATGAGTTTCATCATTCTCGTGGCGGGAGTGAATCGGGTCGTGAGATAGTGGAAGGTCCACATTGCATATTTGGCGGATCTTGGAGGTCTCCTGCAGTGAATCCAGTTAATGCCATGTCATCACTATGCTTGATTTCTAATACCAAATGTCAGCTGTGCCGGTCCCCTCGGTATGGTGACGCATTTGTCGCCGTAGGCGTGGTTAGCTCGTTGCCTTGCCACATGTACGCAACTTGAGAAGGCACCGTGAAGAGGTGGATGCCATGCCATTGATTTGATGCGGCCGGGGACGCCCCGGGATGTCAGCTGTGAAAGTGATTGGAATGTCCAATACTTGGAATTCGTGGGGATCATCCGCTTGCCGAACCGTATATTAAGAGTAGCAACCCCGAGAAGCGTACGGGAAGTAGAGTCGTAGGCCTTGACGGTGTGGGTGAAGGCTTTAGATCTCGTGGGCTTGATGTCAAGCGGGTCCATCATCTTGGCGGGCAAGACATTCATTCGGAACCTCCGTCTACCAACACGCGGGAAGGCAACGCTTGTCCAGTGGATTGTGATGTAGAGTGGCTCATTGTGATCGCCTCAAATTTTGGAAGGTCCAAATCATGAAGGTGATAATGTTGCCATAGTGGATGTTACCGATCATCCGAATGACTTCATCCGGGGTCATGCGCCCACTCAAGGGACCATGGTACGGGCCAGCTTTCCTCTAGCTTGAGCTTGTGAGGATATGAAGAGGTGAGCAGAGACCAAAGGGAAATGTTCGCCCGAGTCCGCTTTCGAGCCGAGTGAGGATCGGGTCCTCTTTCACGGAACTTGTGTCTTCTGGGCCGACCGGGTTGCGCCTGCTCCGCGAGCTTTTTGGTGGCCTTAGGTGGTAATGCATGGAGTTTGACCCGATCGGGTTAGAACGCCGACATCGTGTTTGGTCCCTAATGAACAGGCCGCTCCGAGCCGAGCCATAGTTGCCAGAGGAGGATTCCCTCTGTGAGCATGGGTGGCCACATGCCTTCCCTCAACTCATCGGCCCCGTGGATGTATTCCCCGAAGCTTCTAAGCAACCTTGACGGATTCTCGTCCTGTGATACCGGCTTAGGTACCTCGTGCGGGAGGTAGCTCTAAGGCTCTGACGCAAACTGCTCGAATGTCCGTGCCCAACAAAGGTCAGTTGCCTCGAACTGAACCGTGCGCGTCGACCCTCTCGCGGAGGTTGGAGCAGTTCTCGGCCAAGCGAACGGTCTCCTTGATCTCTTCACGGTATATCGCGTTCCTTTCCTTCTTGCTGAGCATACTCAGGCATTCCTGGAGTTCGGGGTCCTGGGCGATACTCATGGTTTGGCTAATTTTCCTCCACTTCTTGGCCCATATCAACTTTCTTGGCAAATGCGAGCTCGCGTCGAGAGTTAGCGCAACCGCGTTTCTTCCTACAAACAGAATAGCCACTACGTTTCTTTGAATCGCGTGGCGGCGCCTAGGGTAAACCTCCATCGGGGAGAGTTTTTCTCTTCTTTGTTTTATCTCGAGTGGCGGGTATGTCGGGAAGGTGAGTGGCACACCTCATTTCCCGAACATCTCGCCCATGCTGACTCGGTTGCCGGTCCCAGCTTGTTCGTTTCGTAAACGAATGCCTCTGGCCTCGTGGAATTTCCCCGAGTAGTCGCTCGAGACGAATTTCCATCCTCCTCTGTTTTTAAATAGACCTTTCCTCCCCGAGTTGGCCTTTCAATTCTGAGTGCGGAAATGATCCGTTCCCATCCTCCCGTGACCCTCGGGAGTCCGGTTTTGTTGACTTCATGCCCGACTTCGAAGAGAATGGTTTCATCGCTCTTCGTCGTCGCTTTCACAGAGAACTTGCTTTCCCCGGGAGGTAAGCGCCGAGATTCGTTATACCGTGTCGTTCCATCTCCTAGGTCATCGGGACCGTTGACCACCCTCGCCCGGCGCAGGGGGTTGGATGAGAACAGACGGTAGTCCGGGAAGTTGCCGTGAGCAAAACCTCGAGGTCGAACCGGTCCCAGAGTGGCCTCTAGCTTTCTGTCCGAAGCCGCCCGTGACACTTTAAGGGCTCAGTCCCCGTCGGTCTTTCGAGCTTGGTCTTCATCCCAAAGACGACTTTCTTGAGCGGCTAGTTCCATGAGGGCTTTCCTTGCGAGAGCTAAGTGCCTCCGTAGGCGCGCATCATCTCGACTAGTGTCCGTAACCGTGATTACATTCAAATCGCCGAATGGCGGAAACACTTGGATTACGTTGACGAAGGAAGCTCGGACCGGACATTCCACGCGGCCTTCCTTGATCTCGATTACCAAGAAATTTGCCCATATCTCGTTGATTGACCCTACGGGGGTATTGAATTCCCGCAATGTTGACAGCCTCGTGATCTCGCTCGATCGCCAAGTCTATCGAGCTAGCAGTCGACTCGCGTGATGTCTCGAATCCGGGCCGTGACGCGCCGGGAGCAGACCGAACCGGAGCATGTTGATGCCGAGGTGGTCATTTCCTATGCCTGGAGCCGACTCGCTCAAGGGGAAGACTTTCACGTATGTTTTCGGGGCGGCCGCCTAAGCGTTCCCGAGGTTGATCTCGACTCGTAGCAGGTACGAGGAGCTTGGTCTCCTTCGCCGTTGCCCTTGGCCTTGGCGGCGCTTGAGGGCATAAGCTTGACCGACGGCACGGGCCGGCTGCCACCGGGCCGGTACCTGAAGTAGTGATGAGCTCTCGAGCTCGCTGGCCAGTGGCCTCGTTTACCATGAGCAGCATTGCCGAGGGTGACTTCGTATTGCAGACCGACGATAAGGACCGGATCCTCGTATCATCGGGATATCTCGGAATAGATGATGTTGACGAAGTCGTCGTCACCACTGGGTCGAGGGATTCTTCGTCGTGGTGGACCGCTTGCTTCCAATTGCCTGATAGCCGCCCGTACCGGACGCGAGCTTGACAATTTCCATGGTATTTGAGCCTTGGTCGTAGGTGACCCGATCGGGGAAGGGGAGTGCCGTCCTCAAAACCGAGCATGTGAATGCAGAGGTCCGCCCGCGGGTCCGCTGCGGCCTCGACTCCGAGAGTCCCGATTCGTCGTCATCCGACGGCTCAACCCAAACGTAGTGGACGTATTGCGTCCGGGTGCGTTTGCCGGAGCAAACTAGGAAAACATCATGCCCTTCATTGGAGAAGAGGGGTGCAGCGGGTAGTTCCTCATGAGGACATCCCATACGACTTCCACGCATTCAAAACGAGAATGACAGTGCTTGTGACCTTTATCACAAAGATCTCTTCGACCCGGCGGGCCAAAGAGTCGGGGCTCAAGAATACCGACGACCCTCCGATTGGAGACTCGGATGTTTATGTGCCCGCATCACGGCGATGTTCGCTGTTTCTTTCCAATCCGCTCCAAATGTTGGAAACGACAAATGAACTTGGATGTATCGGACCGCTTCTGTGGTCCGCCTGTTCGAGTACGTTTACATAGTTAGCATCTCCGGACTCGAGGATTCTCGATGAGATTTGCCCCGTAGTCCCTTGGTTGATTCGAAGGAGGTAACTCCCTGTGCCTCGAGTACGGACACGCTTGGCTATTGTCTCGCTTCATTTCCTATGAGGAAACTATCCCCTGATGACTTCGAGATCTCCCCGCCTGCTAATGAACTTAACACACCGATGGAGAGTGGAGGCTATGGCTTTCATGTGACGCAGCCTGGCGGCGCCCAACGTAGCCGTGAATTCGGATGGAATGTCCATTACGTGGAATTTGCCGGGCACCATTCGGGTTTCGAACCGTAGTTCCGCAGTTACCGTCCCCGTGATGGGACGAGACGAGCCGTCGTAGGCCTTCGATAGTCCGAGCAGACGGGATCGATGGCTTTCATTGATACGCGAGGGCTCGCATCATGCCGAGAGGGAGAACGTTAACGGCTGACCCGTTGCCTACCAATACTCCGGGAGTTGTTACGGTGTTGAGCTTGAGAGTGATGACAGAGCTTCGTTGTGCTCCCGAGGCATCTCTCTAGGTCTTCATCACGTAACGTGATCATACCGCCGTACAAGCTGGGAATCGTAGATCTCGGTCTCTATCCGGAGAAGGAGAGTCATCAAGCCATCTCGTTTCGTCTTCCTCTTGCGAGGTAAAGCCTTTCAGCTGGAGCCTCTGGATTGTGTTGAGGCTGCTTGGCGGTTGCCGCCCTGGGTTAGCACGTTGATCGAGTGCGAGTGCCAAGCCGACCTTGATCTTCCTTTACCGGTCCGAGCTCTAAGCCGGACAAATTGAATCTTGGCCGATCCCGCGGGGTTAGGCTTCGATCGGCGCAAGATTACCAAGATCTCGAGGTATTCCGATGTCCTGTGGTCTCGAGCTCATTACGCCAGGACTTTTCGGCTTTCCCATCCCCGCTTGCTCTAAAGCCGCATGGCCCGGAGGAAGAGAGGACTCGGCCGGGAGTACGCACGTAGTAGTCGAACCTCCCGAAGGCTCTCCGAGTGTACCTACACCGGTGTCCCCAACCTCGTATCTTTCTCTCGCCTGCCGTCAGGAGAGGACTTCTTCTTCGTTTTCGCTGAGGATTGCTCCGACCATATCTTGAGACTCGTACTCCAGCAAAGCGGAGTGCCACAAACATCGTAGCCGACGTGGACATTTCGATGAGGACCCGACCGGAAGAGGCGGAGAAACCGGTTCTCATGGCAATCTTCTTGGGCACCCACTCAATGGAATTCACGTCATATTGTTCTAAAAGGGTTTCCGATCGTATTGGCCCACGGGGCGCTCCAACTTGCCTTCTTCTATCAAGTTCGGATTTCGTATCGTAACCCCACGCAGCTTGTCGGTACGGCCGTGATACCGATGGAAGGCGCAAGATTTGCTCTTGTCCGCATTGGCTACGGGATTTTTGGGTTTGTAATTTGCAACGGGTTTAAGGAGACCTTCCTTGATTAACCCTTCCAAAGATCTTGCTCAGGGCATGTCCAACTTGTCGAAGTGTACGTTGCAGTCGCTTTCCCGAGTAGAATTGTTAAGCTTTGCGGGGACTCGGGTTTCGCAGCAATTCGAACCGTTGTCCCTCGATGGATGTAGGGTCGACAGACGATCTTTCCCTTTCGCCGTGGGCCTATGGGGCAGATTTGAATGAATCAATCACGAGCGATATCTCGTATGGCCGTGCGCAAAGCAGCCAACTTTTTCCTTGAGATCCTTCTCGAACCGTGAGCCAAAGCATTGACCACGGCCCGAAGATCCGGGAAGAAATGATGACTCGATGAGAGTCTCTTACGGACGGTCTTAAGCGTGTGACTTTGGAAGATCCCCGCATTCTCGCTCTCCTCTTGAGAGCGGGCTCCATGATCTCGTAGAGTTTCCAGCCTCCACCTCTTGTAGAATTCCCTAACACTTTCTATCCGCTTTCGGGCTTCAAGCCGTGATTAAGTCCTCACGACCCTTCTGCTTTCCCAGCTCTAAGTTGGATCGGTACTGCCATTCCAGAAGATGTTACCGATTAACTCGATCCTGTGTGCGATCCGATCCGCAGCTTCGATTCCTCGTAAAACCATCGTAACGTCGAACTTTTGAGCGCATGCCGGAAGTGGTCGGCCATTTGCCGGAGGTGGTTGCTCCTTTTGCTCTCTAAGTGCCGAGAACGTAGGTATCGACGTGCGTTTGAGGACATTCTGGTTCCTGTCGAATCGGTCCATCTCCGGCATTCTCGAACTGGGCAGGAGAGGCGTGACCATCCCCTGATCCGTGGATTTGAGCGTTTCCCCGCTTGGAAATGCTTTCATGGTGGCTTTCGTGTCTTTCATCCGCTCGACCATCCAAAGGTTGGGTCCAAAGGGTG